>BGPR01006045.1:52928-85206 GCA_013235015.1 Araneus ventricosus | reverse complement strand
CCCTCTTCAAAAGGCAAGTTCCCATGAAATTTACTTAACCGGCCAGGCTTTAGTTCGTACATTACAATGGTGATTGGTTAACGAATAGTTCGAACGGTTAGAAAATCAGACATTGAAAATTTTTTTAAAAAATAAGTCCCTCTTCAAAAGGCAAGTTCCCATGAAATTTACTTAACCGGCCAGGCTTTAGTTCGTACATTACAATGGTGATTGGTTAACGAATAGTTCGAACATGGAGGTATGAATAAAAGGAGGGAACATGGTATATCTCCCGGCACTGTCGCAATTGAAGTAACTGTCAGGGAGCGGCGGCCATGTTGGATACACCATGAGAAGGAATGACTCAGGGTAGTATGGGTGAAAATTTTCCCTGTTTTACTCTTCTCCCTTAAATTGATAATAAATATAAGACTATATAAATATTTATTTTCTATCCCGGAAATTTAAAAATACAGCCCAATACAATTTTGTTTTATTTTAAGCTTTAGATTTCCAAAGAATAACAGAAATTTCTTTGGTTCAAACTATGGAGCTAGATCCTTATAGTACATGAAAATTTTTGTTATTTATAAAAATAAACTGCACATAAAAGTTTTAAAAAGATAAATATTTGTTGAAACAAAAGTTAAGGTTTAAAAAAACCCTCCTAAAATGAAGATCCTTATTTTTTTTATATTATAAAAGCTTTAGATTTCCAAAGAATATCGCAAATTTCTTAAGTAGAAATTATGGAGCTAGATTCTTATACAAATTTTATTATTTTTTTAACAAATTAAGTTTTAAATAGATAAATAATATTTGCAAAAATAAAAGTTATGGTAAAAAGGTAAGGTTTAAAATGAAAATCTGCATATTATATTATTAAAGTACCTTTATTTCAAACAAAATAAACATTAAATTCATAACATATTTTTAAGACATATTCTTTTCTATCCAAGAAATTTAAAATTTCAGCCCAAGGTAGGAATTTTGTTTTATTTTAAGTTTTAGATTTTTAAAAAGTTTTTAAACTATGCTAAGCAAGGTTTTTCAAAACCTTTTTGAAAGAAAAAATGTATATATTTATACATATTATAAAACAACCATTTACTTAAAACAAACGAAAAAATATTACTTTATTAAATCAATATTCAACTAATTATATAATTTATATTTTAGTTTCATTGAAATGAATATAGCGACACTTAAAAGAATGTTCACAAATTTTATTAATATACATATTATCAAAATACTCTTCCAGATTATTATGTAGTAATGATTATTGGCCTTTAAAACTATGCGAACCAAGGTTTTTCAAAACCTTTTTGAAAGAAAAATGCATATATTTATACATATTATAAAACAACCATTTACTTAAAACAAACGAAAAATATTACTTTATTAAATCAATATTCAACTAATTATATAATTTATATTTTAGTTTCATTGAAATGAATATAGCGACACTTAAAAGAATGTTCAAAAATTTTATTAACATACTTATTATGAAAATAATCTTCCAGATTATTATAGAGTAATTATTACTGGCCTTTAAAATTTACAATATGTTTGTAAAACTGACGAAGAGATTCCTTATTTATAGCAAGGTTTTTGCAGTAATATGACAAACGAACTTTAAAATATTGAAATATTAAGCAGCGCATAAGGTGAACAAGATGATTTTCTGTTGGCTCAGTATCAAATTAATGCTGATTCAATATTGAAAAATAACTTCGTGATTGAATCCTATTCAGGACTTCAGGTGCTTTACGCATAATAATTAATTTTGAATTTTCAGATTCATTTTTTATAATGTGTTGTCGAAAAACAATTTCACATTCTTTACAAATGCTAAAAACATCATTTGACGGATGTATAAACTTTCCTTCTGATTTGTACGAGACTAATGATAAGGATGTTGGAATATTTTCTGGATAAAGCGCAGAGATACATGGAGAGCACTTCAATGAGACACTTAACATTTTTACAATAAAACCTGCCATGTAATAAACAGTATCGTTTGTGCATTCACTTAAAAAAACACATGGTAGAGCCATTTCTGTTGGTTGCTCATCGGCTGAAGATTCATGTTCCACCATAGATGTGCACTGCGTAGTTACGTTTATCACTGTTTTAGATGAAACAGAGCTAGAAACTGTTAAAATTTTTACATCTGTTAGTGGAATACAGTTTCCGGATGCAGTACATTTAATCTCAGCATTTACAAGCAATTTCCGATATGCACCACCTAAAAAAATGTAAAGGACAATTACTTATTTTGGAAAAACAACAAAAAAAAAAACATTAAATCCCCTCCGATCTAGCTCCAAACTTTCTAGTTTAAAAATTTAGTGGAATATTTTTTGTACGAATTCTCAGCATGAAGCCAAATGTTAATTGTTTTTGTCGGAAAAGTTGATAAATTGTTGTAAAATAAATTAACAAAATACAACAAATTGAAAAATTACTGAAAATATTCTATTATTATAAAGCATAACTTTGATAAATTGTGAATAAGCTTCATAAACATTGTCTAAAACCTGTTATGAAATTAATAAAAAATAAAATGGTGTGAACTTCATTCAACTTTCCCATTTAGTTAGCTCTTTAGATACAAATTTTAAAAAATAAAATAAGTTATAACTTCATATGTTCATTAGATCAAAAATGTCAAAGCGTTCATTTGTTCCTAAAACCAAATTTATATATTTAAATTATTTACTAGAAAAAATTTTAATGTAAAAATCTAAATTATTATTTCTTTGCCAAAACAAATTCAAACTACTGTTGAAATTAAAGCTGTTAGTTAAAAACTATTAAATAAATAATGCAAAGTTTATATTTTATGCTATGCTTAAACTGAATTGAAATAAGTATAAATTAACAATATTATTTAAGTAATAATATTCAAATCTACAAATTGTGCAAGTGAACACGATTTTCTTTGTCGATACTCCATAAACCAATTAAAACAAGGTTGAGCTATGTTTATAGTGAAAAGGTAAAAAAATGTGCATCCAGAATACTCGCTCTGCCTCCAGCTAATAAATAAATACCTAAAAATAAGCTTATAAAATTAATATAATATATATATAATAAAACTTTTAATACCTTTTGAAGATGAGATGGAAAATCAAAGAGTGAAGGCACAGCATTGTCTCGTAGTCTTACACACGAAAGAGAAGTTCGATCAATCATTTCTTCAGGAAAATGTTTCGAGCACAGTTTACTAAATTTTGAAGGTTCCCAATTTTCACGCCGAACTGCTTTCACCCATAATTGTCTGCGGGTTTCATCTTTTGGGAAGCTATTTAAAATATACTCTTACATCTATGAGTTCGAACGGTTAGAAAATCGGACATTGAACAATTTTTTAAAAAATAAGTCCCTCTTCAAAAGGCAAGCTCCCATAAAATTTTATGCTTCTTTCTCTTTTGATTAAAACTACAAACGAAAACGGTTTATTCTAAATCTAAATTATTTTTTGCCATGTTAGTTTTCAAATACTTAAATGATTTTGTTTACGGTTCGTTTAAATTATCGCTCATTGAAATAAAACTATTCACGGGAGTATTCAAAATGTTAGAACTTTGATAGATTACTGTATAAACTAAGAAAATAAAAGATGTTGCTCGTCCAAGACATATTACGTTGGCCCAGTGATAAAACACAAGAAGGTGAACACACTAGCTGTTAAATGTGATCGTGACGTGCATTAAAGTGAGTGGCACGCTTTGGTAAAACGGGTGTGTTCAATAAATGAATAAATATATGAATGTTTGTGTTTTTTAGCAGATGTGAGTTAGCTTACTTTAATTATATTAGCGTCCCATTTTTGAAGCAGCACGAGGTTTATTTTGGTGCGGACCTAGTAATTTTGAGCCGCGGTCAGGTGACAAGGACAACACCTAAACTGGAACCTCTCTCCAAACTTCCACACCACACCGACAGGAGAACGTTTGACCTCTTACGTATTAGTTGACGTGCAACAGACCCAATACATGACGGATCTTTAGCGGAATCGGGTTTCGAACCTGGAACCTTCCCGGTTCTGAGGCCGACACCATATCACTAGGGTACCGCTGCCCTTTAGCAGACGTAAGAAAAAAGTAAAGGAGATTGGAACCTCTAGTCTGATACAGGCCCGTTTCTAGATGCAGAGCCGCTTCCTCACTCTCTAATACCTTCAATAATTTTCTAAACCAGTGTATTTAAAATTAAAAATGTTCGCAATTTCTTTGATGTGAAAATAAGTTAAAGAAAATTTCTTACCAGATAGAAAGAATCCCGACTGACATATTAAACGGTTTGGCGACAAGTTTAATTAATTAATCAGTAAAATTCCTAATCTAAAGCAAGTGTCGATTGTAGACTTAATTCACTTGAAAAAGACTCGCCTCATATTCTCGCAAGAAAAAATTTAGCAAAAGTCTATTTCTTCATATCACATCTATAAAAGATATTGATAAGAAAACGAAATTTAATTTTACTTACATAGTGAAACAATTTGAAAAGTAAACATTACATGCATTATAATTGTTCCACTAAATAAATATTAAATTAAAATTCCACTCTCCTCACTTTCTTGCTTGCAAGTTCGTCAATAATGCCACCTGAGTTAATTTCTTCTGACAAATCTTTCTCTATTGCAATTAAGCCTAAATTATTCGCAAATCTTTCTCTTCTCTATTACAATTAAGCCCAAATTACTCACAAATCTTTCTCTTCTCTATTACAATTAAGCCTAAATTACTCACAAATCTTTCTCTCCTCTGTTACAATTAAGCCTAAATTACTCACAAATCTTTCTCTTCTCTGTTACAATTAAGCCTAAATTACTCACAAATCTTTCTCTATTGCAATAAGCCAATTACTCAATCTCTCTTGGCACATCTACGATCTTAAGTAAGATTTAATTAATTATAATTTTTTTAGTTTAGAGAAACTTCAGATATTTTGCACTGTTTTTTCTGGAGCAAAATATTTATGTCGATAATTTTTTTCTAAAGTATTAAATATTACAATTATGAATTCAAAAACATTGTAAATTATTTCTCAAAAGCATTTACCCGTTTAAATTATAATTTTCGGTAGAAACTCATTCATACTTGAAAGAAATTCAAGACTTTCATCAAGTATCTAATTCCACTGCATTATAGAGCTCAATATTTAAATTACTTCGCATTTTCTTCTTTGAGATCATTACCACAAGATATAGACATTTGTTCGAATCATAGTAAACATTTTATTTATTCGATCATTTATTATTATTCATTTAAATATGCATGCTATCTCAATGAATTCAGAGTAGGTAAAAGTAAATTTTAAGAGAATGTCATTTGTATAATATTTCCATAGAGCACGAAAAATTTTAATCCCTTATACTGCACAATTAAAAATAGATTTTGTAACTTAACATGTAATTTTATTCGACTATTAGGACGCATCATAAATACTGGAATAGATATTTAAAAATTGACCATTATTCGTGAAAGTTGAACCATTTACTGTACCGCTGCTCGGCAAAAGCTATAAGGACCTCGTAAAAACCCTTAAATAATATGATAATAAAATATTACAAATTTCTAGTGTTTGATGTAAATATCATCAACCATCAGTCATCAAATATCATCAATCGAAAGTGGTTGATGTAAATATCATATTTTCAAGTGACGATTTTTGTTGACATGCACTATGATTATAAAATTGCGTAACTTATTGTGAACAACTGTCTGTTGAATTTTCACTATTGTATTGAAGCGCAGAATTTGCGTAACCATCAAAATCATCGAACTGAAAAAATATTTCTCAAAGTAAACCATTAATTGCCCACAATATCAAAAAGGCGTCTCGAAATTCCTTTTTTGTGTGTGTTTCCAGCATCAAAAATTTATCTCAATACACTTAAAACTATTTGAAAGAAGCATTCTAAAGAAAAAAGATATTCTGGATTTCGTTAAACGGGAAGATCTTTTTAAAGATAAATTTGAACAATAAAACTAGTGTAACTAATTTAAAATTCAATTCTGAAATTATTTTGCATTTTTTTTTATTTTCTCAATATATTACTAATGCTAATTAAAATTTAAAATTGCATTACAAACAGAAATAAAATTTTAAATTACATTATAAATCAAGTTCAAAAGTAAATATCTTTCATATCCTATTGATAGTATCACAACGGTTTTTTTTACTTTCTCGTATACGAATATACAAAGAGAAAGTATAGTAACCGTCAAAAGATTCGCGCGAACTCGAGATTTTGATGAATCTCCACGTTTTAGATAACGGCACTGAACTGGAATTTTTTATATAAGTTGCCCTATATATCTGGCTCTGAAGATGTGAAAGAAAAATTACGCTACCTTTCGCGCATGAGCAGTAAACAATTAGTTACTACAAATACTCATATTTTCTCTAATATTCAAAGTATTTATTTCAAATTTTTATACAACGCTTCTCTAATATACTGTCATGTGTTCTGTAAGTTTCGTATAATTTAGTTTAAAACTCTGCATGTTATAAGCAAAAAACATGCTGGAAAATTTGGGATTTTGTAAAGAAACTTTTATATTTTCCCGAATATTCCTTCTATTTTTACCAAAATGCATGTGAATATTATGTACATCAAACAAAACAATTGATGAAGGTTTCAAATCATTATCAGTTTTCCGTGAAATGGGATGGGCCAAAATACCTTTTCGTCTTCCTCACTTTCTGGTCGACCCCCTAAATGTCTTCGCGACTAAATTTTTACTGTAAAATGTGAGTTCAGACAAGTGCATAACCCACGATTCTCTGCAACTGATTTCTAACCATTGTATCCATAGTAAGTCCAAATTTTCCGCAACTTTAAAATAGTCCTTAGCATTTGTCCACCAGTGTATAATGGATTTCTTTTTTACAGAATTATGTCTGAAAAACAACGCTAGCAGATAGACTGACATTACAATGTTGCCGGTATTTTCTCGGAATTTCACTGGAATCGAAAACCTCAATGAGTTTTAGTCGTTTCTAGACGTCAAACGCATACAAAAGTAGAAAATAAAGATTGAAAATGAACAAGTTATGACTTTTTCAAACCCTTCAGTTTTCCAGAGGCCGGTCTAATAATTAACCGGCCGGTATAATTTGAGTCGTCATAGACTGTAGTTGATAAGCAATACTGGACTCGGGGAAAGAAGTTTTCATGCTAATTCTATGTGTATTTTAACACGTGTACCACCGGTGGCTCACACTTAAATGTACATCGGGAGTTTTGTATTACCGACGAAGTGCGGCAAATATCGCCCTGTTTTAAGGAGGTTTTCACAACTTTTTCTTGTTTATTTCTTGTAAAAGAAGCAGTGCCGAAACGGCTTTCCAGCTCCACTACACCCATGGTACTGTGATTTCCTACTTGAAAATGTTTGAACAGTGTTCTAATCCGGCATAATGCGATTTGCAATTTTATATTCAATTTTTCGCTCAGCAAAAACTGTTAAAATATGATGTCTTGAAGATCTGAAAGGTTAATTTTTTCTTACCTCTAGTAACAATGAAATTGATCTCTCCATATAAAAATTTTCGCCTGAATAAGATTTTAGAAAATTATCTGCATACCCTTTTTCGAAGAGTGACTTCTAACAAAAGAAAACGAATAGTCAATAAACCAGACACGTTTCTATTGGAGAAAAATGAAGCGAAACAGAAACCCATAAACAACCCATGATAGAAATCGAAAAGAAAAACAAAGCGAGGTAAACTTTTAGTGGGATTGTCGCTCTAGTTGTCCGCCAATTTTTTTGCCAAAATAATTAATTAAGATAAAGTAAACCTGCGATGTGAGTGCAAATTCCACTAGTTAAAGATGAGCGCATAGGACACAAAACCGCTCCAACTCGAACGCAGCCCAAGCACACATAAATTCAAAGGGAGAAAGGATTGTTTTTTTCTCTCCCGATTCATCGCTCAGCTGTGCACAGTGGGCGAATTTTGAGGCTTTCCAGTGCTACCAGCTTTGCAGCTCCGACCTGCGTCTTTCTTACTTTTTGATTCCTTTTCTCTCTTCTTTTCACGTTTTCATTACTTTCCCCCCATTTTCATTGATCATCGAACTCTCGGAATGATAAAGTAAACAAATCAGAATAAAAACTAAAATGCATACTTCTAAAATAATTTCAGGGGGGGCTGCAGTTCTGCAGCCCTAATGGACGAGCCGCCCCTGCACCGGTGGCTCACACTTTAATGCGCCATCGAAAATATTGTACCACCGGTGGTTCCCACTTTAATGCGCCATCGAGAATCTTGTACCACCGATGGCTCTCACTTTAACGTACCATCGCGAATCTTGTACCACCGGTGGATCCCATTTTAATGTATCATCGAGAATCTTGTACCACCTTTGGCTCACACTTGAATGTACCATCCGGCGGTACCACAAACCATCATATGTGTAGTTCGTTGGATTCCTTCATAGCCCGTCACACTTTTGCTGATTACCATCTGATGGCAAATCATACACTGGCATCAGAATGCTGTAAATAGTAAAGAGCAGATGGAACTAGGGCATATGGGATTATCAGTAGCTTCTGAATTCTGATTGCTTATATGCTTACAGTCTTTTCGGTTTGCTTATCAATGCTGCATGACAGCAAATCAGCAATAGTTGAAATCAAAGTAAAGCAGAAAGGGGTTTCATTACCATAAGTTTTCATATTGTGCATTAGTTCAGCTCCGCACGATGGAAAAAAAAGAGCTCTGTCGCCCGGTGGCAAGAAACCCAGATTTCAGAGCCGTAAGAACTTAACACTGGCATATTAACTGTAATATCCAATGACGAAGCGAAATTCCCTTTGATGAAAGCGAAATTTCTGCAGGGTGCACGGAAACGCGTCACGATGCGAGACTTTGTTCTAAATGTTTGGATGTGTGAATCATATTTTACGAAGACATTTGCCAACAAATGCGTGCGTCAAGATAATGAATATCATGTGCATATTGTGAGGCAATGGTTCATCTTGTTGTCGTATTTGAGCGTCATTTTACAACTTGGAAAAAAAGATACAAAATGATGATGCAAGACGAAACGAATTCCAAAATGAAGTAATAAGGACATGATTTGACAGAAAAAGTTTTATAGAAGAGAAGTTAAAAAGCAGACCTCCGTGAATTACATAATTAGTTTCTGCCAACTCTTAGGTAAGACGCTTTTATTATTTTCTCAGATTTTAAATTTCTTTTTCTCAAATGAATTTGGAAGTCCTTTTCGGCTAACGACCGAGTTCCGTTTGAACTGGCATGTCTTAAGTCAGTACTGAAAAATAAAAATCCATTTTCATTCAAGCGGGCGAGGCCATTTTAGAAAATTTGAGCGCCTTGGGATAGAGTATTTTGATTTTTGATGCCCCATCAGAAGTAGGAATTGGAGTTATATGTGTTACCAGCAATGTATGCCTTATGTGTATTCCAGCCAGTATTTATGTGTGTGCCAGCAATGTATGCCGCATTCTATAGAATTCCTTGAAATTTCTATAAAAAGTATGAAATCTGAGTATTATTAGAATATGTTATATACTTTCCCTAGGCATTTTATGTAATACCTAGGCATTCTGTGGAATGACAAATGCTATTTAGGCAAAGTAGGAAATATAAGAATTATTTGTAAATGTTATATATTTTCCTTAAGCATTGTATGTAACTCCTAGGCATGAAAAATGCTATTTAGACAAAGTATGAAAAGAAGGTGATGATAAGGCTATTATTTAAAAGACGTGCAATCTACAGAAATACAAATTTTATTTAGAAAAAATAATAAAAGAATTCCATTAAAAAATTTTATTCAAAATTGCGTAAAGGAAAATTAAAGTTATACAAAACAAAGTTTGTGCCTTTCTTATTAAAGAAAACTAGATGAAATATGAACCTACTTGCTACATCCAGAAAGGAAATAATTTTCATACTTTGATCATTTGTTCTTTTTATTGTATAGAAAATCTAGGAAATGTGTGAAATATGAATCGTTTCATACTCTGCCTAAAAATGCCTCGGTATTCTATAGAATGCCGGATTCCAAACTTTGTCGGTAACAGAGTGACTAAATAATTGGGTGGTATTTGACCGAGCGGCAGTCTCCGCCTGGAGAGTTCGAACATTTTAATCAGACAGAATAAGACCTTTTGCTGACATTTTAAATAGTAATTATTTTATCTTTTTCTGTATTCATTTTTCTCCCTGTTATTTAATTCAATACAATTTATATTCAATACTTGTTACGTAAATAAAATTAATAACATGTTTCCAATTAGTATTGTCTTTCTTTGTGTTAAATTATTTCCATTAATTTAAATAATTAGACAAAAGTTTGAATCTGAATTATTAATAAAGTTAATTATAATGTATTCTAAATATGATTAAGCTTAATTCAATTCAAAACATCATTAAGTTTAAAGTATTATGTTACATAAGTACTTAGACTTGAAAATATTTGACAATGATACTTGAAAATATTTGAAATACCGAGCAATGACGGTATATCGCTAGTTAATAAATAAATTTTTGAAATGATTCCTAGGGGGGTGAATCTATGCAGCTACTGTGGACAAACCGCCAGTGCATATAACTTAAAGAAAGCACGTTTGTTTTAGAGTGCGCATACCCAGAATTCCAGAGGTGTAATCACCGAACCGGAAGTGGGCAGAATGTCTTCTGAGAGCAAAGCGAAGCCGACAGATGGCGAAGGGTCACCGAAGTCGACCCCTTTCTGGCATGTGGATCGGGAAATGCTCAGATTCAAAATACACTTCTTTTTGTTCATTGGAGGTATGTCCTGGTTTGAGAAATCTTCGTGCAAAACTTTCTTTTAAAATATTTTAATTCTGAGTGGGAAAGTTGCCTATAGAAGAAACGCCACTATCGATATAACATCTGTTAGGGGAGGATGGGATTTTTTTTATTTTAAAGTCAGAAAAGTGGTATGACAGAATTACTTTAAGCTGGTCGTTCACGACCACTCCACGCCACCCAAATCCGACCACTTCTCACCCAAACCGAGCGTGAATGTGGAAACCGGTCAGAATTTCCTTGGAGTGGTTTTAGTTCCGTTTAGTTATGTTATCAGCATCCTGTTTTAAAGGAACAACACAAAGATTATTTCGAGACGGACTACGTAATTTTGAACTGCGGTCAGATGACGAGGACAACACCTGACCTTACATCCCCTCTCCAAACTTCCGCACCACACCAGCGGGAGGACATTTGGCCACAACGTCAAATTTAACGTGCAACAGGCCCACATACACGGCGGATCTTCAGTGGAATCGGATTTCGAACCAGGAACCCTCCGGCCCCAAAGCCGAGACCTTGTTACTAAGCCACCGCAGCCTCCTGCTGTTGTTAATAGATGTACCAAAAAGACAAATTCACGATACATCTATAAATCGAGCTGGCACGCCAGTACTTGTCAGCTACTATTAAATTACGCCACCGCGGCTCCAGCATGGCGAGTGGAAGATAGAATATTCAGTCCTTCCAAATTTCCATCACTGCACTCCATTTGGAAAGGCCGCAGTGGCCTAGTGGTAAAGTCTCGGCTTTGGGGCCGGAGGGTTCCAGGTTCGAAACTCGATTCCACTGAAGATCCGCCGTGTATCTGGGCCTGTTGCACGCTAAATCTGACGTTGTGGCCAAATGTCCTCCCGCTGGTGTGGTGCGGAAGTTTGGAGAGGGGGTGCAAGGTCAGGTGTCGTCCTCGTCATCTGACTTGGGTTCAAAATGACGAGGTCCTTCCTAAAATAGTCCTCTTGTTGCTTCAAAACGAGACGTTAATATAACTAAACTAAAACACACAATTTGGAATGGGATCTGCAGGTCCGTGAGTGCGGAAATGCGTTTGGAAGTAGGTGTGTAGGGAAAAATGTGCTGAAGCGAGACGTTCACCCCGGATATCGGCAGTGGACGGATTTTTGTGGCGTGGAGTTGTCGTGAATGGCCGGCCTTAATCTCAGGCTGAAGAACCGTAATAGATAATGTTAGGAAATTTTCCAATTCTAGTCGTGCTAAGGGGCGCTACCTCCTCACATTTGTGTGCTTTGGAAGCATGGAATGTGAAGTGCCAGGTGAAGCCATCGAATGTACATCTGACATCGAATTTCTAAAGCCGCTTCCCATGGCCCGCGTTTCGGCGATCCTTGTCCGTCGCGGGCCCACGAAGTTTCGTTGTTGCTCGAGCGTTTGTGGGATGGCTCGAAAGTTCCGGAGAATTGTCGGTAAATGCTCGGACATCAAAGGAAGAGAGTCGATGGACGGAGACCTCAGTACAGTTCCTACGGGCTTTTGTATATTATGCATACGTCGTGGTTGCGGTGCATCTGGTCGAATTCAGAGAGGCAATTAATCCCCAAGAACGCAATTAGATCGCCGAAAAACTGACCATGGGAACAGAGCTTGAAGTGTCTTCCTCGTCATCTGGCCGCAATTTTCTTGCAGCTTCCGGATCCAAATCATGCACAAAAAATATTTACACAACCAAATAACAAAAAATAGGCTTAAATAGTCACAACTGGAAGGAAAGATTCATTTATCACCAAATCATTTTTTTAAATATGATTTTTTGGGGGAATTTTAGAAAAAATTTCAATGTTAAGAAAACATCATAATTGGACAGGAAACAGGGCTTGAAGTGTCTTCCTCGTCATCTGACCACAGTTTTTTTGTAGCTTCGAAACGGCATGTTAATTTAATTTTGCGTTGTAAGAAACACTTTTGTGGACTCCTTAGAAAGCCGCCAGGTCAGTGGCTTAGCGAGGGTAAATGGCGCCTGATATGATTACTTCGCCACCAGTCGTTATGAGCGGTTTAGCAAAAGTAAACAGCGTCAGGGCATGACCTTATTTTTTCGCTCTCTCATCATATTTGGCTTTCGAAAGTGGCATAAACGCACTAACGCAAAAACTCAGTCTGCCGATTCCAATTTGAGACCTCGATGCAAGGCTAGCTGCAAAACAAAGGATCTGCCTACATTGGCACCTCGCGACGAGGCTAGAAATGAAACTCGAAATCTCCGGCGTGGGGGAGGAGGAGGATGGATAGGTAGAATTCTGCTACTTTGAACCTTGTCTTAAAACAAACTTCGGAACATCTGTGAATGCTTTACCTAATTTTTCGACTAAAATGGGTAGGGAAAAAACAGTCTTATGACAAATGGCCAAGCTAGCCTTCTCGTGAATTCCCAGCTCACAGGTTTCTTGTTCAAATCATATACAGGGTATACATAAATGAATACTCCAACTTTGCAGGACTATTAAAAGAAATCAAAACAAAGCACAGCCTTGTTGTTCATCGGAAATCAAAAATAACAGTTGAAAGTTTAAATTCAACGCAGTTATAAGTGTTCAGTGTGAGCCCCCCTCCAGAAACACGAACGGTATCGAGGCGACGAACGACACCAAACATGCAGGAAAGAGTGTGGGATGAGTTATCGTACCTATCGCATGAGCTCTTGGACTTTTAATGTTTTCCTTCGTCAAAACAAGGATTATGAATGTTATTTTTGATTCATCCTTTATAAATGTTTGTGAGCTCTTGGACTTTTGATGTTTTCCTTCGTCAGAACAAGGATTGTGGAATCTTATTTTTGATTCATCTTTTATAAATCTTTATGAGCTCTAGGACTTTTGATGTTTTCCTTCGTCAAGACAAGGATTGTGGAATCTTATTTTTGAATCATTCTTTAAAATGTTTATGAACTCTTGGACTTTTAATATTTCCCTTCGTCAGAACAAGGATTATGGAATGTTATTTTGGATAATCATGGATTATGTTTTATTATTATTTTTTGTTGTTCTTCTTCCTCAGTTTTCTTTGTATTAATATTCTGATTTCTTTGTTATGCTTGTTATTATTTGTTATTGTCTAAGTAAAGTAAATATCTAAATATATGCTTGTTAAAATATCTAAGGTGTTTTCTGTTGTTGTTCTTTGTTCTGCTGAATAAAGTTTTACGCATACCCGCATACCCACCCAACGGACAGGGCCCGCTCTTTCTCCGAGTTCGGGGGTATGCTGTGGTTAAGTGAGTAAGTAAATTGTTACTTCCTCAGTCCCAGCGTCGCCTGTTGGAGACAAGAAACAACACTTTTTCAAACTTTCACTACTTTCATTCAAATGTCTCTAGATATATCGGAATTGATTGTAGACCTTGTCAATAGATGACAAAACACCAGTAGTCATTTATTAGCTGAAACGTGTTTAGATTTGTCTTACGGTCATTTAAAAGTGTTGTTTTCTGGAAAACGGAATATTTCTCGTACGCGCAAAACCAAGTCATTATATCATTGCATATTTATTTGATAGACATTTCTTTTACATCGTAATATGTAGCGTAAAGGTCATATCTTTAAAGTACATTATTAGTTTTGTGATATATCTTATCTACTTGGAGAAAAAGTCCTGATAATTTTGGTGTCTCCTCCAGGAGACATTGGGTCTTTGAACACATAATGTACTAGCAATACGCGCAAAGCGTTGCCTGTGGAATCAGGACTTCAACAAAATGAAAAAGATAGAAAAACGCCTACAATGACACGAAAAAATTTTGAAAACAAAGCAAAAGATACACATTATTGATTTTTAGGAAAACAGTACCGAGTGCGTTAATCCAAAACAATATTAAAAAATTGCAATGTGAATATCATTATTAGACAGCAAGCGAAATATGCGAGACAAAGAAACATGTTTAGACACTGTCGAAAATAATTATTGAGTCATTCAGTTAAAGGTTATGACGTCCCCTACGTTCTTCTCCAACATCCAATGAAATTGCAACAATTCATTCTGGGAACGGAGAATGTCTCTCCGGTGAATGTCTCGCTATGAAGATCGCTAGCAAAAAAAACTGTTTGAACTGATCAGGGAAAAATTAATTTAAAAAAATGGGAGAAGGTATTTTAACGGTTCTTGTTTTAAATCCGACAGAAAAGTTCCAGTTATAAGCTGAAACAAATTGAAATTGATAGCGTTATTAGAACGAATGCAAGAATTTTAAGAAATCCAAATGAAAAATTAACATCAAAGTGACTATTTTTCAAAAATTTCTCAAAATTCAGTACATCACGTTAGAAATTCAAAACTAAATTCATAAGAAAGGAAATTGCTTGTTCTTTCCAATGGTGTATGTATTTTTCTTCCTACCATTATCAAAACCAATTTTATTGCGAAATTAGTTCAAAAAACTACCCAAAACAACCCAAAATATTAAATAAAAAATATCTATATTGAATTTTAAAATTCTGGCTTCGAGGTGCATTGAAATAGGTTATTGAATTCGAGGTCCATTAAGACTACTTGTGTGCCAACTTGCAAGGCTGTAAGTGCGATAGATTCGTCTGGACATCGCACGCACGCACAAGCACAAACATTGCCTTTTATAAGTATAAATTGAAAAGGTAATCTTAACACAACCTTTTTAAAGTTGAATTAGTTGTTTTTTAAAGTGTAGGAGTGTGATTTGTTCCACATAGTATTCATCTTATTAGATTCCCTATACAAAATGTGGAGACTTATTTGCAAGGCATTATAACCCTTTTTTAATTATTAGTATAATGTGTATTTACATTTAGCAAGATTTCTAATTAATTTGTAATCCATTTTTTAATAAAAAAAATTGCTGCTATTAATAAAGGCGACCCAATGCCTTATGTAGTAGACACTAATTTTCTCAATTAAAAAAATTGAAATATCTTTTTTCGACATTTTTTGGAACATTTTGATGTATTTAGAAACTATTGGTGCAAAAATTAATGAAATTTAAAATTCAAAGTTGGTCTTGGTTCTGTGTTACGTTTACTGCTAAAACATATTCTGGAGAGAGTTCTTTGGTCTAGCATATTTCGAAGCTGCCAAGGGCATTAGACGGCAAATTTATAACCAAAGGTAGATTTCTATTTAATTTTCATGTTTGCAAGTGGTTTTACAGCACAAGGTGATAAGATCGCAGCAACATTTTATAACTCGGGTTGTATAATTACGGAAAAAATGTCAATGAAACTGGTGAAAGCATTAAAGTAGAAGACACACTCGGAAACTCTCAGCTAAGGCAATTTTCTGTTTAACAAGCGTATATTTCATACTGTTTAGCACACAAACTGAAAACTCTTGCTTCTTCAGTTTCCTGGCAAGTTGCGTCGGTTCCTTCTAAATGGTTTGATTTTAATGTTTTAAAAGCCGCCTTCGGCGACCAGCTTGTTCACTGGGAATACTGATTTTAATTTCAAATAAATCCTCGGTTGGATTTTGTTTAATTTAAATTAAACGACACATTTTGCGTCCTACAGCATGTTAGCTGAGTCAAAGCATGCCAATAACCATAATTAAAGATTCGAATATAATCTTTGAGCTTACTGGACATATTTTATAATATACTAACCAACTTAAAGTTGCAGATTTCTTATAAAAATTGATGAAATATAAAAAGAAAGAGAAATCTATATTAGGATATTAGCTTAGCTTCCAACAATAGAAGAAAAACTCACAATTAAATATTTGTATAAACGGTGGAAACGGATTGAATTTCATTGCAACAATGAAAATTATTGTTATAAATTATACTTAAGAATATTTTTGAAAATTTATTAAAACAAAGGAAAAAATTGGGCGACAGCTAAATTGGTATCATTTGAAAGATAATATTTTGAATTTTAAGATGGTGCAAAAATCAATTTTGTGTGATAATATTTCCGGAAGTTATCAAGGAAAAACACCAAAATTTTGCTTAATTTTTAACTAACTGAAATTCTAAGCAAAATCACGAAAAAATCACTCCGACGTGCACATTCCCACCCTTCAAAGTATATCTGTGCCAAATTTTGTAGCTCGAAATCTAACATTCTGTTCTGTAGAGCACGAACAGACACACATTCGCTTTTATTACTAACTAGCCGCCTTCGGCGACCAGCTTGTTCGCCAGGAATATTCAAATGAATCTTGAATAATTTTATATTCATGTTTTCCTTAACAACGTAGGCAGATCGTAGTAGATATTTAACCCATGTTCTTCTAGTGACCTTGCACCCGTTCTGTTCATTGTCTACATAAATGTCCCTAATGGAGTCAAATAACTGACCATGTCATGTTACATCTAATTGCAAGTTGTCACGCCATCTTCACTTTCTTATTCCTCTTGCAAAATATGCATTTGATTTCAACATTAAAATGACGGAGCACATTTTATGGTCAGCGGCATGTTTGCTGAATTAAAACATGCTGATAAAAGAATGAAAATATAGCAGCCATAATCATTCAGCTTACTGGATATATTTCTTCATAAACCTAATATCTCTTTAACTAGCCGATTTTTAAGTCTCTTTTTTGCGATCCTTAATAAAGGTGATGTTTTCATACACATTCAACCGTTTAGTAGCCATAATGGTTACAGGCACGGGGGTATGAGAGCGGGGTTCTCTACCTAATATCTCAGTGAGCTTGGTTTACAGATTCCACAAAAAGTTTGATGAAATAAAATATAAAATGTATTAGGACAGCGGTTCTCAACCTATGGGCCGCGGTCTACTTGTGGGCCTCGGATAGCGTATTAGTGGTCCGCGGAACGCTAGTAAAGAGTCGAAGTCGGGGGAGCTTCAAGAATCTTTTTTGCTTTGTGGCTAAGCTTTTTGGGGGGATAACGGCTTATTTTAACGTTTAGTCGTTAGATGTTAGCAGAAAAAAGCATTAGGAGTATCAGTGGGAAACTTTTCCCCTGATGAGCGGTTTACCATGATATTTTTTCCATTGAATTATATATTTCCAAATTTCTCAATTTCTCGTTTCATCTTTTTTGTTTACATTGTAATATACAATATGCATGTGTGTATGTTTGTATTTTTCACTTGTATAATATACTTAGTGGGCCTCAAAATATTTTTTTACTCAACAGGTTGTCCGCACAACCAAAAAGGTTGGGAACCGCTGTATTAGGATATTACCTTAGCTTTCAAAATTAAAGAGACACACGCAATTAAATATTTGTTTAAACAATGAAAACGGTTTGAATTGTGTTGCAACAATGAAAAGTAATGTTGTAAATTATGCCAAAAAATATTTTTAAAAGGCTATTAAAATTAGAGAAAAAATTCTATGGAAACTTAATTGATATCAGTGAAAAGGTAAACTTCGCACTTTCAGATAGTGTAAAAATGATTTTTGTGCTGTAATATTTTCAGAAGTTATTAAGGAAAAATGCCAAAATTTCGCTTAATTTTTAATTAATTAAACTTCTAATTAAAATTTCAAAAAAATGGCTCCGAGGTGCACATTTCCACCCTCCAAAGAATGTTCTTGCCAAATTTCGTAGCTTTAGGTACAGCGGTCCGATGTGTTCTGTAGAGCAGCAACACACACAAAGACACACATTCTCCTTTATTATTAGTAGAGATAGAGATAAACAGCAAAGCAGTTTATTTATTGATGGACTATAAATTACACAAATTGGCATACAGAGAGAAATCAGTCAAAAAGAACAGTAACGGTCGATTTTATCAATTGAAATATCAGTGACGAATTTAATGAACCCCGAATATCAACACACAGAAAAGAATTGTGTTTGAATAAGGCTATAAAGGCCCGAATCGCATGTTCCTGTTTTAATTTACAAAAAAAAGTATTTGAAGGCACCTAATTCTTCAGTGCTATAATCAGTTCTTTTACATATATTACATTACAAAATAAACACTTGGCTTACTTCTTGATGTCATACGTGTTGATATTTAACCCTTTCGTGACTAACAGGCACATTCGTTTCGAATTTAATTTAGTTTCAGTTTAGTTACATTAACGTCACTTTGTGAAGCAGCACAAAGGCTATTTTGGAACGGATCTCATCATTTTGAGCCACAGCCAAGTGACGAGGGCAACACATGAGCTGGCACCCTCTCTCTAAACTTCCGCACCAAACCAGCGGGAGGACGTTTAACCCTCTCCATTTGATTTAACGAGCAACAGGCACACATACACGGAGGATCTTCGACGTAATCTGAAACCTTCCGATCCCGAAGCTGAGACCTTACTACTAGAAAACCGCGGACCACATGCATCCCGAAAGTACTTTAAAGCTGGGCTTTCATCAGCGCTCCATTTCATTTCATTTGTCCCAACAACTGGTTTGCATTCCACTCATTCCAGTCGAAAAATGTAAGCAAGTCATTGACGGATGTTCAAAAGTTTGTTTTGATACACCTTGATTGAGAAGATCCAAAGCCCCAGACTTACTCCCACCCATCTCCGCCTCCCCCACATGGAGAATTTGTGTTTTCCAGCTACCCTCGCAGCGAGGTGTTAAAAGGCCATCCTTCTATTCCAATTTGATTTCAAACTATTCGGAATTCCATCAGTGCAATCCATTTGTGCCAATTTTCATCGGTTTCTCACATTGACGAAAGGTTTTCCCTTCCCGTGTTCCAAAAATCGTGGAATTGAACAGCGGTGAATGACTCGCTTAAATCAGCGGGAGTGGTTTCCCCTAAACTTTCTCGTATACTGCTAACACATGTGGATTAAAAGAAGCTAAAAGGCATTAAAACGAACAAGCCTCTCTAATGCAGTGGAGGAAAAAAGCTTGGGAATCGGAAACCTGGAGGGGAAAGGCATGGGTGGAAGCGGAAAGGATTAGCGCAAGTGAATCGTGCAATTACGCAATAACGGCCTCGCGTCATTGTGTGATGAGAAAAGACAAATAGGCGAGTTGAACAACTTTTTTCCCGACCGATTGAAACGAAAATTGGGCACGGATCTACAATTGATGATAGCAGGCCTCATACCAATTTCTATTGATCAAACCCCTAGAGTTTACGAGTTACAATGTTTAGAAGTATGCGATTATACAGACCGACAGACAGTCAACCCGTTGAAACCGTAATGAAATTCCTCTCCGTTCTTCCAGTACGCATGCACGTGGAGATAACGGGTTCTCTTCAAAAGTAAATTATACGGACCGACAGACAGTCAACCCTTTGACGGATTTGGCCCAAAATTTGATACGGACCTACATTACTGATGATAAAACTGTGTACAAATTTTATCTAGCTATTCAAGTTTTTGAGTTACAGTGTTCACATGAACGCGGACAGACAGACAGACTTCCCGTAGACGGATTTTGTCCAAACTTAGATAGAAACCTACAAATTAAGTGTCAAGATCACATACCAAATTTCATCCGTGTAGCTCTAATAGTTTTCGAGTTATCGTGTTCACAGACACACAGACAGACAGACATAAATCCAAAATTGTGCTTTTAGAACTCAGGCAGGTCTAAAACGTGGAGATTCGTCAAAATCTCGGTTTCGAATTTTTTGACGATTACAATGCTTTCTCTTTGTATACTTCGTATACGAGAAAGTAAAAAGCAATCGTCAAGGTAGGAAACCTATGAAATTTGAAGCAAATGATTCGAAGTGATGGAATTCCAACCAACTCAGAATCCAAGACTTCATGCACCGATTCCAATCTGAGACCCCGATGCGAGGCTAGCGGCACATCAAAGGCTCCAAATTGAGACCTCGCGACGAGGCTAGAAAATTGGAAATCCGACGAGTGGAGAGAGGAATAGGTGGGAATCGAAGAGCTATGGTAGCGCATTTTGGAGCCTACGTATATGACGTGCGTAATTTTTCGATTAAAATGAGTGGGGGAAAAACGGCTTCAGGACAAATGGCATAGCTAGCCTTCAAGTGAATGCCCAGCTTAAAACACCTTTATTTTGGAGTTCTAGTTTGCCACACTCGAAGTCTATGCTACCAAAATTGTTGTGGTTCTGAAGGGAAAAAATCCTCGCGAAAGGGTTAAGGATATGTTTCTTGTAGGTAGTAATTTCCGCACTCTTTTCCTTCCCCAATACTTTCTTTTATAATGAATTTAAAAGTCAGATTATTAAATAAAATAATTAAAATATTCAAAACTATTAAAGAAAGTCTTGGAGAAATAAAGTGTAAAATTGAATAATTGAAATTGTTAAATAAAATTCAAAATTCATAGCAATAAGTCAGCAAAGCTAATAATAATCTTTTGGTTTCAGAATGAAGATCCCATTTCTTCTGAAATCCTAATTTGTTTTCCTCCAGAATAAGAAAAAAAAATGTCTGTGGAAAGTAACGGAAAGACGCCCGATGTTTACGATGTTCCCGCTGAATCTTCCCGGACGACGACCGAGAAAGAATCCTTCTGGCATATCGACAGAGAGATGCTGCGATTCAAGATCCACTTCATTTTGTTCATCGGAGGTAAGATTCTATCTGAAATGTAGAAAACTTACCAATTAAGTTAAAACCGACTTGCAAATCCATATTAGAATAGGCCAGACATTTCGGTAACACTCAGGAATGTGGGCGTGGCTACGTGCCAAAAGAGATTAAAACCAGACAGTCTGTCTACAAATTAGCATACATAACACACGGGATACTATTTTGATTCTGTGATGAATTAATATCAAATAGGAGTTATGACAGTGTTTTTTCAGCTGAGTTAAACAGTTTCTTTTTTATTTTATGTTGATTCTTCGATGCGGAACTCCCTTTATATCAAATCGAAGTTATACTAGAATTAATTTATTTTTCCACTTCTCTGAGATCTTTTCTTGCGTTTTCGTTAAAAAGGTTCTTTCTATTTCGTACTTAATTTTGGAATTGAATATTTATATATTTTGGCAAAACGAAAGTTAGTGTCAATTGATTCATCATTTCTGTTTCTCCAGCTTTATTTTTTATTTCTTAAGCACTCTGCCAATGTGCATGAGATTTTCTACTACAACTTCCAATGATAAATCTGTGACAATCATATTCGAAATATTATTAACAAGCGATAAGCCCGTCTTAGACGGTCACAAACCTTATAGTATTAGAATAGTTAGTAAGCTAGTATTTGCCAATTTTGTTTAAGCTTAATTCTAATTATAGTAGAGCATCGTTTGTACATCTTTCAAGGGATTGACGTGAAACTACGTATAAATGATAAGACGTATAATCGAAATTTTACTAAGCAATTTTGATGATTACAAATTTAATGCTACTCATCCAAATTCATTTAAAATTATTAATGGTAAAGTTTTTAAGATAGTACTAGCATAATACTACATAGTATGGAAATCAATAATTAAATTTTAAAACTACACGTTTATCATAAAAGTGAGAAGACAATGCCTTTATTGCATATCTTGAGTACTAACTATTCATATCTTATGCAGGTAGGAGTTTAATTAAGAAAATTTTTAATCGTCGTCTGACGTGCTGATTGTCTGTGAGTATCAAGTACGTCATTATGAATTAAGTTCATTGAATGTTTATTTCACTATTCTTTTGACAAAAGAAATAAGTGCCAACTTTCTCTATGAAATCCATTGCGTCTTTAAAGAAATGTGAAGTAACTTCTTCATCATCGCTTCAATTAGCACCAAACTACTGGTATTTTATTAATTCATCGATTGTGAATAATTTCGAAGTCATGATATCTTTATCACATTTCACATACTAGAAAAGAGGATATTTTCACACTTTATAACGAGCGAGAACGACGTATGATCGAAGCTTTGCGTCGTATAAACGAAGTACTTTATCATTACAGTGAATGTGGATGAATCGGGACCGTGATGAAACGACGTATAAATGAGAAACATAAAAACGGTGCTTCACTGTATTAGAATAATTAGTAAGCTAGTAGTTCTGTGACCAGTAGACCTCGCCCCCCCCCAATAAAAGATTTGTTCTTTATCTCAGTCTTCCCAGGTTAGCCATTTTCTCCTCGAATGCGAATTAATTACACTTATCTTCTTGTATTAGTATTCACAAAATCACAATTAACCCTTCTTTGCATGATTTTTTTCTTTATTGGTGAAATAAATCAAGGTGATATAATTCATGTTCAAAATTAAAGGAAAAATGGTTAAAAAAATCTTAGTATATATTTATAGTATAAATTTAGCAAAAAACAATATGATGGAAATTTCCATCATCATTCAAAGTTAGATTAAACGCAAACTTTTTCAAAAATTGCTCTAAAAATAACAGAAACACATGTTACAAACCTTTCATCCACATCATTTTTTCAGCAATAGAAACTCAAATGTAATAAAACAAAATTAAAAACGAAATCATACGTTTATTGCAAACTACAACAAACAGCGGAATGACAACTTCAAGCTCGTTTTACTGATAGTGACACTTGCTTATTTTTGACAGCTATGTTTTTTTATGCAATCGACATTATAAAGGTATCCAGACACGATCAACTTAAAGTGAACTTGTTCTTTTATATAATTTTTGGGCATTCAATGTTATGATGGAAATTTCCACCATCATGCAAAGAAGGGTTAAATGCCTCGCCATCACCAAAATGTCTGAAATGTTTTAAAGGTTCGACACTCGCCAAACTTTGAAACCATTAAAACGGCAACCATCTTGAAACGGTATTAAAGAATAAAAATCCGTACATATAACTCGTTTTCTATGGCTCCAAAGAAAATTTGTGCCAAATCTGAAGGCGTTTGGTTGTGACTGCGTAACAAACAAATTTTCAAATAGACGAAACGACAAACTATCAAGTTAAAACGGAGACCTCCCTGCCCTATAATTAATGTAACTCAAAGACTATTTCAGTTCAAAGTTTCAGATGTAGTTAACGGATTTTGTTGCTCTTGGTAAAAATTCTTTGAGACTAATCGAAACTTAATACGTAAGTTGATTTTTTAGTGGTTGCAATTAAGTACTTTTTAGATACATAGGCAATGGCGGCACGTCCACAATAGCTGCAGTCCCCCCCTGAAATTATTTCAAAAGGTTGTATTTTCGTTTTTATTCTAATTGGCTTACTTTTCCACTTTAAGAATTCAGTAATCAACGAAAATGGCAACAAAGTTTTTAAAAAAAACGTAAAAGGAAGACGGAAAATTAATCAAGGATTGAGAGAGAGACAGATCAGAGCTGCAGCAAGTTTTGCCCCTACTGAGGATCCGAGATTAATGCCATTAGCAAAGCGAAGCAGGAGAAAAGCAACCCTTTCTCAACTTGAAATTGCATTCATTTGAACTGCATTTTTCCCAGCTCTCGCTTGGCGCGACTTCCTCATTTGGCTTTTTTGAGCTTTTCCTCAGCAGTTCAGTTGTTAAGTAGTTTTTTAAATTCAATTCTGGAGGAGTTGTAATTTTTTGCTTCCTTGTGTTTTTTGGGGGTGCTGATTACGAATCTGAGGTTTGCCACCAATAATTTTTGTTGCAATTTTAGTTATAGCCAAAAACCATGAAAATTTCCCCCACCAGTTTTTTTGCTTATAACTCAAAAACTATCAATTTTTAGTCTAACATCATTATATATCAAAATTATGAGCACAAAATTAACTACAACTTAGGTCTATAGAACTTTTGCAGCACTGCTTGTTTCTGAGCTGACGTACTGACTTTTTGCTGAGATGACACTGTACAGAGCGTTCATTCAAGGTTCTAAGTTCGCCTGCGATGTGGCCACTGGCGTTGCGTGAAACGTGTTCTCAGCGGCCTGGAAGCTTTTAGATACCATTGGCACTCCCTGATCTCTGGATGGTGAAAAGAGGGGTCTTTGACTCTTCAGAAGCGGATCCCACGGAGTGGTTCTTTCGCCTTATGGATTAGGTCGAAACCACAGGGATTCAGATCCGAAGGGACCTCGTCGAACGCGCCACTCCTGTATCTTGGGCTAACTCACGAATCCATCTCCACTAACGCGGGACATTCACGATCAAGCCGTTCCAGTCCATTTGTAACATATCGTGCCAAATCCCTTCGTCAATGGCAAAATCCGATGAAAATTGGAGTGGGGTGGTCAAAAGGTTTGGATTTACATCCCGTCCGGATTTTAATTCGGCGCGCTAGGCCATAAAACTGAAATACGGCCGTGTGTAAGGTGGAGTAACCCTCTCTCACAAAATCGAAAGCCACGAAATGAGAGAGGGGGAGTGAAGCTCTCTCGGGAAAGCGGGGCAGGAGGTCCCGTTATGAAAGTGGGGGGGAGGGTACCCACAGTAGTTCTAGTTTAGTTATCTTAACGTCCCACTTTGAAGCAACAAGAGGGCTATTTTGGGACGGACCTCGTAATTTTGAACCACGGTCAGATGAAGAGGACGACACCTGAGCTGGCAACCCCTCTCCAAACTTCCACCTCAATTTTTAACCAGTTGCTCTGCCTTTGCTACGAGAACATTGTGACTGTATTTCGCGAACACTCGTTCATCATTCATCTGCTCCTGCTATTGCCGCGTATGTGCATGGAGGAGGAAGGACAAGTCCATTTGTTCTGAGGAAGGGTAGGCATTTAACTCGACTGTGGTATAAACGATATTGCCTGGTCCGTTTCACGGCGTCACTACAGCATTGTTGCCGTTATTTTTTAAAAAAATGATCCCTTGTACTGTCCTACCGCCAAGAGAAAAACCCTAGACACCAGACATGCCGGTGGCGGTCGTTATGGAAACGGGATATTCCACTGCATTTTGGGGATGAAGGAAAGGGATTTATTTCATTTGGCGTAGATAGATCCGGCGGAAGTCTAATTTTTCTTCGTACTTCGTTCAAAAGCGAATTCCTTGCCAAACGGAAGTGCGATTAGTTTGCCAAATGTTGGGGTACATTTTATATCCGTATCCCTCCTTTCTTCGACTCGTCTATTTGAGGCAACCCTGCTCGAGGTTTTTCTCCTGGCGGTAGGACAGTAGTTAAATTATATTTGCCATTTTCGTTTTTCTTCACACAGCACTTCAAAATAATTCTAAAACATTAAATGTTGTTATTCATTTTCAGCGCAAGGGGCTGCGATACCTTACATTGTGGTGTTTGCAAGAGAGAGACTCGGACTCGCTGCCTCGTCCATGGCCTCGGTGCTCACGACGCAGATGTTGATCTTCGTAGTCTTCAAACCGCTGACTGGCTACATCGCGGATTACTTCAACAGGCTGAAGACCATGATCTGCATCCTGACCATCATCAACGGATCGGGTTATTTCCTGCTCCTGGCCATTCCGAAGCACGAACTATCTGCGACTGCGGCATTTTCGGAAAATCGTTTTGGAGTGACAGACTTTTGCTAAAAGACCGAGTACTCTCTAAGACTGCATTCGCTCACGGGCTTAAATTTCACAGAAACTGCGACTCGAAACGAAGCGTGCCATGTTTGCCTTGTAAATTATGAGTCTTTCTTGAATGTTGTGGAACAATACAATCTCACCAACGAAACATTCCAAAATTCTTATCTTGATTACAAGGCATCCACTGATGGAAACGAAAAATTTCTGGTATTACTCTGCGAACGAAATTGTACTATCAATCTGATTTTGTGCAATGACTATCACAAGTCATCACTTAAAAGTTATTCTATGGACATGATGGTAGCGTCGTTTCAGTATAGAACTGAATGCAACCGTAAACCTGAAGAGAATGCTTTGTGCAGTATTATCTTGTGTCAAAACACTGCAGAGTGTGATAACTCATATACTGAACCAAGCGTTCCAGAAAGCGGCGACATTGCTGCCAATCCGAGAACCGTCAGCGATTTTCAAACTCTCCAGTTCTGGTTGTTTGCGTTTCTTTACACTTTGTCCAGTGTCTCCACCAACGCCACCTTCACCCTGTCGGACACGGCATGCTGCGAAAGCATCCAGAAATCCGGGACTGAATTCGGAAGGCAGCGATTGTGGGGCACCATCGGATGAGACGTCGTCGCCCCACTTGCGGGGTTCTTGAAAGATTACACTGAAAGCTTCCTCGCAGCCTGGATCTTGATGGCAGCCATGCTGCTTCTGTTTCTCTGGAATTTATTCAAACTGGATATCGTGGAACCTCATTTCTCCCAGAACATTCTACGGCACATCAGGACGGTCCTCAGATCTAAAGAGTTCCTGTCTTTCGAACTGGCGATTCTGATGAACGGGATCTCACTCGGGATGGTGTGGTTCTACCTCATATGGTTTCTCAAGTCCATCGGGGGCAGCGAGCTTCTCTGTGGACTTTGTCTCACGGTCCAGAGCTTTGGGGGCTCTATTCCGTTCATGTTGGATCATACGAAAGATTGGCCACTTCCATGTCCTGATTCTCGCTTTTTTTTTCACCAACGTAATTCGCTTCCAGTGGTACAGTTACCTCCGAAACCCCGTGCTGTCTCTGCCGTTGAAGTTACACACGGAATAACGTACGACTTGTTTTACACTGCCCTGGCTTCCTACGGAAAGCTGAGTGCGAAACCTGGTACTGAAGCCACGGCACAATCCATTCTTTTCAGCACGAATGAAGGCCTAGGTAATAAATCTTTTCGTTAATCGAAGACTAAAATTGGTAAATAATGCCAGTGCCAAAAAATGCAAGCACCATTTTTCAAGTTAAACTGTCATTTGAACAATGCATTATAATGTATTGTTATAACGCTTGGTCACGTACATCCACAAGTGATCAAATCGTCTTGTGGGAGTACGTGAATGCAGTCCAAAAAGAAGGATTTAAAGAAAAAAGCTCTTTATTTTATGAATATTGTAGGAAAAGAAACGTAGAACAAATATTAAAACAGCTGTTGTAAAAATCTTCATCAGAGATCACCAATAAGTCTTAGACACAGCTCTCCCAATAACGCTGAAAGGTTTCTAATTAGCTCACCAGCTTGCTTGCTGATCAAACTCCAACGGCTACTCTTGGTTTGAGAGCTTGCTTTTATGCTTTTTCAACAGGAAGTGACGTCAAAACATAGAAAGTGAGGTAACCTCTAGAAGGTTCATGAAGTTATTCTGGCTCCCAGTAGAGATAGGTCCACGTTTCAGGATTTTTCTATAAGATTCCTTTTGTTTCCAAAGTCAGCAACTTTGTCGCCAAGTGTATTGCCAATATTAGCATGTAAGGGAAACAACTTAACAGCTTTGTAACATTATTGAATGTTAAAAGTGCTAGTTAGTCCTCTAAGTCCAGTGGACGATGCTTGTAGTGATCAGTACATCCAAAATGCCTCAAAAATAATACAAATCTATAGGTAATCAAGGATAGCAGAAGAAACACACCACACAACAATGCTAGTACGTGCTCATCCGTTTTAATTAGAAAAAAAAATCGCTACAATCTACAGAATTGAAAAACAAATTAAAAAACATTTAATTTCTTAAGCTTTCTTAAAAAAGTAACCAATAGTAACTTGTTTCAAGTTTTCGAGCGTTGGTTGGATAAACCGTTCATATGAATAATGCTCAAGAAAAGATTCAGCACAGTATTGGACTAATTTTTTTTAAGTACGCTTGAAGAGTTTCTTTGGAAGCTGGTGGTTTCCCTTCTGGCTCCTCTTTATCGTCATTGTCCCCATCTTCTGTGGTCATCTCTCCAAAACTGATCACAGAAATTCAATAGTTGCAGTGAGGGGGTGTCGCCCCCAACTCCTCAGGAAAAAAATAATTTTTATTTCCTTTTAGCTGTTTAAAACTAGGAATCATAAAAAAGCAATAGTATGCGTGAAAGCTATCTAATTTTGTAACAAAATTTATAAATTTTGTTGCTTGCCCCCCATACTTAGATATCAGTAAATTTTTTGCCCCCTCACTTTTTACACCCAATCGCCGCCACTGAATTGTTTATCACTAGAACCGGCTGATTTTTTATCTGTTTAGATACGGGAGATCATTCCACACTATTTTGCTCAATACAGCCGACTGCTCGTTACGTGATCACTAAAAGCGGCAACTACTGTACTGTCCTACGGCCACGAGAAAAACACCAGACATGCCAGTGGCGGTCGTTATGGAAACGGGATATTTCACTGCATTTTGGGGGTGAAGGAAAGGGATTTCTTTCATTTGGCGCAGATAGGATCGGCGGAAGTCTCATTTCGCTTTGTACTTCGGTCGAAAACGAATTCCTCGTCTAACGAAGTGCGCTTAGTTTGCCAAATGTTGCGGTTGATTTTATACCCGTTTCTCTCCTTTCTTCGACTCGTCTACTTGAGGCAACCCTGTTCGGGGTTTTTCTCGTGGCGGTAGGACAGTAACTCGAAAGAGATTGTGAAAAGTTCGCTAGAGTAACGTCCCTGCTGGCTGATAGAACATTTTTTTTTTTTTTTTTTTTAGATTTCTCAACATTTTCGCCTTTGGCACTAACTACGTTTACCACTTTTAGTCTTCAAACTTATTTACATTGTAGTAAAACTTCGATTAACCGTCAGTATCTGTTATCCGTCGTCGCCTAAAAATGAAATACTTTATAGTGTTAAAATACATTTCTGTACATAACTACTCTTATACAGTGAAACTTCGCTTGACGAGTATAATCCGTTCCAGGGTTTTTCTCGTAATGCGAAACACTCGTTAAGTGAAGCAATTTTCTCCATATAAATTAATGTAAAATACGATAATGCGTTCCATGCCGGAAAAAATGCTCAAAAAATGTTAAGCATAACGTTTATTTAAAGAAAATTATATAAAACCCACGGCTTCCCTTAAATACTGCTTCAGTTACAGAGTGCAGAAACAGAATGAGCATTAAACACACAGAACAAAAGTCGCAATCAATGAATGCTAAAGATATTAAAAACCTATTGGAACATCAAAGATCGTATACAGTCGTCATAAAAACATTAAAAATTTGATGAGAATATAATAGTTATAATCACTAAACCATAAAAAATTTATAAATAATATAAAAGTTGAACACACACAGTCACAGAGACACTAAAAGGCACATTAGGATATTAAAAGCTGTATACAGTCATCTTAATAACATAAAAAACACATTAAAGATTTAAGAATTAAAATGAATAAATATAAAAAAGTTTTAAAAACATAAAAGATTAAAAGTTGAATACACACAACCACAAAACTATTAAAAACACACTAGGAATTTTAAAGTTGTATTCTCAAAAACACGAAATGACATATTAAAAATATCAAGTTCCCCAGAAAACCTGTTAAAAACTCTATATTTTTGTTTATTTATTTAAAGAAGAAAACACATATAAAAAGACAGAATCCAAAGATCGAACACAGACACTTATGAAAAAAATATTTAAAAAACGATGCGGAATTACAAAAAGCAGTGCAATAGAGCACGGAAGAATTAAAACGAATGATAGATTTAGAAATAACGAGTGTAAATGCAAAAGGAAACAGATCACGGATATTTATTGTCTACTTTTGAAACAGATCGGCAACTTAGACACTAACTTTCATATTCGATTCCGCCTGTTCCAGGTCTTCTAAAATTTATTCCTCTTTATCCTATTTATCGAACGGAAAAATATTTCACGACTCCATTTTCGTCTGAAAACATTAGTAGCGACTTCATACTTAGAAAATAAATAAGGAAAAGTAGCATTAAATAATGAGAAATAAAAAAGAGACTAGATTTCATTTCATTCCAGCATTTGCTCAAAATTATGCCGAATTTCATCAAATTATTGAAGTGATTATAAGTGGATAACGTCGGCCAGATATCTCAAGAGATGTATCGGGTAGGTAACGAGCTTTCGAACGGTTTTCTCGCGTTCGATTCCATTTCCTGGACGTCTTTTGACGACCTATGCCATTAAATATTCTTAAGATGATATATATATATATATATATATTACATTACTAAAAGAATATTTTAATCGCTTTCACGCGCCCATAGAAAATCGTGACGGCGTCTTCTTGGAGCCAGACTTTTCCCTAAAACACTTACATAATTTAATAATATATATATATATATTAAATTATGTATTTAACTTAGAAGTATACATGAGTATTCAGGATATTCATCTTTCATAAAATTCAATACTACTGTTCGAAGATTCAAGTTTAAAAATATCAGTTTGTGCCAGAGTCCTCATCATTTAGCTTCTCTTAGAGTGTATCGAAATTCTTCAAGTTGCGATGCCGATCTCTTTCTGAGTACTAATGGTATTATTGAACTGGAAATTATATACAAGTTACCCTATATATCTGGCTCTGAAGATATGAAAGAAAAATTACGTTACGTTGTGCACATATATATGAAGATTAAACTAAGTAAGACATCTTGTAGGGTCTTAGCTCAGCGATGCTAAACTATGAAGGACTCACCAGACGAAACAGCCATATTTAGATATTAATATTTATTGCAAATTCTTGATTAATTGAATATTTACAATTTATACAAATTAATATCAATTTACACAATTCCGCTTACTCAGGACGAGATAGCATTAGTCAAGTCAGAATTCAATCTGGAAATACAGTTCGCAGATTTCACGAGTTCACTCGAGGTATGGCAAAGTTCTAAAAGTTCTACTCTAGGCGAGTATGAGTCCGAGGTAATGATCTGAGGGAAGAATCCGCTCAGATTTCTAGCAGATAACCTCTCACGGGTTATATCAAGGGTTCCTAAGAACTTCTCACTCGAGACGAGCGATATGCAGCCAAGGGTCGGCTTAGGTTAAACGGGGCAAGGCCCGATACAGCAGCTTCTCAGCCTGAGAACTGCTTTCCAAAAATCTCCGTCACGGGAATCTAATTCCCCGGTTCTTCAAACGAACCTATCTTCGATCTCTCTCCATCCTCTCTCGATCTCTCCCATCCTCCTCGATCCTCTCGGGTTCCAGTTTAAAAACCCTCCTTGGGACCTGCCCTTTTTAGGCGGGGTCAAAAGTTCAGCTCCTCATTTGCAGGAGATGGGACCCTTCTCCCAATGATAAAACACTGTCTTTCACTCCTCAATCGCAATTGGTGCTAGGCGTACGCAATGCATCTATCTCCCTTGCTCCGTGTGTGTCCACTCGCGGTCAAATGGCGGTGAATTTCAAACGGAGACCCTCCGGGATGACGCAATCGGGGAAGGCTTGTCGGTCCCTTTCTCAACCGCTGTCTCCTAGCGACTTGGGAGGCCCGTTCACTCTTTCCGTGGGAAATTTGCGGGTGCTTTTCAGGACCTCACAATCTAAAGTTTTTCAGGTTTTAATATCCTTATCACTCATTAACAACAAAAATGAAGCAGATTTTTTTAGTAAGAGATAAGAACAATAAAATTCAAAAAACTTTTGACACATTTTTTAGCTTATTCTTCATATAGCAAAATCATCTTAAAAATATTTAAGCACATTTTCTATTTTTTCTTCTAGCAATCTAAACGAGTTTACCAAGTCTAGTCTTATTTTAAATCCTACATATTCTGATTTCATATCCTTTTCTTCCTGGTTATCTAAATTTAAGGAAGTGCTGTTGAAATTTCAAACATTTATAGAGCTTTAAAATAGTAAACAAAAAGTAATACCGAAATCGTATTTTTTTAACAATACCCTCAAATCGAACTCAATCTCTGTAAATGTTGTTTCACCTTGTTAGA
>BGPR01006045.1:0-38107 GCA_013235015.1 Araneus ventricosus | reverse complement strand
GGAAATTGTACTTCGTTCAGTTACGTATTGCTCAACAATACATTTTTTTTATTTCTGTCCAGCGTCACTTTTTATTTTGTTAACAATGTTCTTTAAAGTGAAACACTTCAACAATAAAATAATTTGAATTGCATGTAACAATGCGAAAAGTAAACGTGTTATACAGTATCGAAACAATAAAAGCTGATTGGTAATTTATAAGTGGATTTTAATTAATATCTTTCACTAATTAAAAAAATATCGATTAAATAGGCGAAATGGATTCGCTTAAGATTATTCCCATTTTTGTACATTTTCCCCACTTGCTCTCGTTCGGCGGTTCGATGAGGAAAGATGGAAGGACATACATACATACCGTTTGTTGTACCTTCGAGATTTTAATAGCGTGTTGCAGACTATCTCATTAACTGTCTGAGAATAATTATAAAATATATTTTAACAAAATTTTATTAGTGATTATAAAATTTTCAAATCCTCATGATAAGAAATTCTAGGATGAGTCTAAAAATTTTTTTTAAAATATAAGAGATTTTTCTTAATTTTTATTAAAATTATTTAGTTTTGATATTATATAAAATTTTAAGTAATTGAATATTAAAAACTTCTTAGACAGTTTTGTACAAAACAAGATTCAGCACTCTTTAAGACTCGAAAGCACAACAAGCTAATAATAAAGGCTGGATAAAGGCTTAAGAGGAGCCACAAACGAAAGGAAGCTCAAACAGACTGAACCTTAAACAGACAGTAGAAAAGCCTGAAAAAGAGTTTAGAAAAAGGATCTAAAACAAGGATTATAAAAGGTCTGAAAAAGGTAAAAAAATACTGAAAGAAGTTTAGAAAAGAAAAGGGTATATAAAAAAGACTGGAAAAAAGTAAAGACAAACTTAGAAAAGGTCTATATCAAACTTTCGAAAGGCAATGGAAGAAGCTGAAAGAACTTGAAGGATAAAGACTAAAGGAAAAGGTTAAATGAAGGCTAGGAAGGGATTAAAGATTAAGGTGAAAGAAGGTAAGATGCAAGAAAAAAAGGTAAAAGAGACAATGAGACCAAGGTCACTAAAACAACCTTCATTGAAAGGCTGTGAGGAAGCCACATGAACACAAGCTTGTGGAATAAACAGGAAATCTTACTAGAAAACCTATAGACATGCATTTTCTGGTGAGGCCAGCTCATTTTCACGCTACCTTGAAAGGTTCAGCCCTGTCACAGGAACCTATGGACCAAACTGACCTTACGCACTTGCCGGTTTCAAACCTTTTAGACAAAACTTTGCATCTGGGAGAGAACTGAAAATGACTTAACTACCCTCAAAATAAAATGATCAAGTGCAAGTAACTAGTTAGAAATGAACGAACCTATGGCAGGTAGCAAAATAAAGAGATGAGTGGATCTTTAAGTAACATATATCACCTGGAGAAATCACGTAATGGTTATCTGAAATGGACAAAATTTTTCGAGAAGAAAGGACAGTAACAAATTAAGAAAGTAATAAATGTGTCTAAAATTCAGTTTAGATATGTGTTCGATTACTGGTCTGCTATCTGTGAACTCGATAATTAAGACACTAAGCTAGAAGCTTAAAATTTGATGAGTCATCTGCTTGACCTAAGAATTGAGAATTCTGTTTCAATTTGGATTCAAATTCGTCCACGAAAACACAATGCTGCCTGCAATCGGTCTTGCGCATGTGAGACGCGATAACACAAGAACCTATTGGCTATATATATATGGGAATTTGACTCACAGTTCTAGCATCAAAGGTTGCAGATCTTCCTGAAATTTTGGACTGTCTCGCTCAAACGTTTTACTGTCTGTTAGTCTGCTATTCAGTATGTACTTCCTTACGATAACTCAGAGCCCAATAGCAAGATATGAATTTTCCGTTTTGTGATTTTACTCCCTTACATTGGGTCTGTGCTGACAGTCTGGACTACAATCGAAATGGGGAGAAGAAGTCTGCTCCAAATGCATGCTCATTCTTTTCATAAACGTCTAAACTTTTCTCAAAATGCAAATTTCAGTAATTTTAAATTTAAAAGAGTAATTGTCGTTCTAATTTTAAATGTAATAGCTATAAAATAGTGAAATAAGATTTTCTATTGCTTGATATAAAATTTATCTCGCTATGATCAATAGTTTCTGAGAAATTTTAAATTATAAAAATCATATATTTCAAATTAATTTCCGTTTTTTAATAGAAAGTAGTAAATTACGTCAGTAGTATATCATGCACCTGATACAGTTTGGACGCCACGATGCATCTGATTATCTATTGCAATCGTGATGATAAAATTTGATAATATTTTTTGGCAACACTGGACAAGCAGAGAAGTGCTTTGTTTTGATTAGACATCTGAAGTACAAGGAAAATTGTTAATCAACGAAAAATACTTCACACGGAATGTTGTTTACCAAGAGGTTTTTTGAATAAAGAAATATGTAAATAAAAAAAAAATTTCCTGTCATAAAACATATGTTTATTTTATTTGTTTTCAATCAATGTTAAATATTTCTCTCGCGTATATAACTATTTAAACAGGTCAAATTTGACGGGAAATCTCTCGAATGAAGAGGCAATTTGCACCCGTCATACCATGAAGGGTGATTTTCTAATTAATAAAATTCAATACTTAAAACCTTTCTTTCTCTTTGCGAAAAGTAAATCAGAGTGAAAAGCTAAACTAAATGCTAGACTAAACATCAAAGATCAGTAGTTTTTGTGAAAAGTTTATAAAATACTTTTCTACCGTAATTACTAAAAAGTCAGGCTTAAGCAACATTGGTAAATTACATTTAATACATGTTTAGACACAAGGTAATATGAAATAAAATCTAATGTATACATGCCAACATTGGAAAAGTGGCTGTCCGTAGCAGAAAGTCTACGAAGGTGGCAGACGCTCGCACACACACAGAGAAACAGACTTGTGTCAAAATTTTGAATTTATGATCATTTATATATTTCATCCTATTTTAAGTAATCAAAAATTTCTATTTTAAAGGAAAATATCTGAATAAATAAATGTATGTCATTTTTAAAAAACTGAAATGTAAAAAAAAAATTTGGATCGTCATGTCATCAAGGAATAGAACCAAAACGACTGCTTGCAAGGGCGAGAAAACTTGTTTCCATAGAAATTTTAATCTTATCCGCAGTTTGCTGAAATTTTCGATAAATCCATAGTAACTATGGAGAATCCGTAGCAGTTGGCATGTATGCTAATGCATATACACAATTAAAATTAATTATTGTGATTTTATAGAAATCAAATAGAAATGAAGGCCTTTTCATGATATGAACTCTGTTTGTTGTGACGGACCAGTGTGATTATTCAGGAATTTTAGCCTTAAACAGTGAGCCCTATACTCACAGGCATCTTAATAGATCCACAGATCCTGAATAAATCTTCACACAAATTCCATTAAATTTCTTTATTCTGGATTATAACAGTTATGAGCCCTTTGCTCACACGTCATTACACCGTCAAATCCTGAACGCTTCTAACAAAAAGTAAACAATCTTTGGCGTCTACATTTGGCAACCCCGCCAAGTCGCCAAACACAGTTGGCGCGTCAACATTCCGGGGGGCCTTGAAATATCAATTTCAACAACAAAATTCAATGGAAAAATATTTTTTAAAAATATAAGAAATAAAAGAAAACAAAATTACATAAAACACAAATACAAAAACACACTAATTGAAATATCATAGCTCAATAGCAAACTAACACAAACATGACACTTACTACTTTAACTTATTACACCATTTCATTCATTCATAGGCAATACACATAATTTATTGACTCCTCTTTTAATCGTTCCTGTAGGAGTTTTTAGTATGGCGACTCTCTCTTTACCATCAGCGCCTTTAATAATTTTTGCTATTCTACCTAGACCCCATTTACATGGTGGCAAGTTATCATCCTTTATCAGAACTAAATCATCTTTTGAAACATTATCTTTTTGGAAAAACCATTTTGTTCTATTTTGAAGGTTACTTAAGTAGTCTTTTTGCCATCTATGCCAAATATTTTGCACTATCTTTGTGGTTAATTGCCATCTGGACAATCGATTCTCTTTTATCTCTAACAATTCAGGCTCTGGAAGCGCATTCAAAGGCCTGCCTATTAAGAAATGGCCTGGAGTTAATGCTCTAAAATCATTGGGATCTGAAGATAGAGGAGAAATTGGCCTTGAATTAACTATACCCTCAATTTGAACTACTATTGTTAAAAACTCCTCATATGTTAAATTAGCATTAGCAATAGTTCTCCTTAAATAGTACTTAATTGTTTTCACTCCACCTTCCCACAAACCCCCAAAATTCGGGGATCTTGCGGGAATGAATTTCCAAGAAACTTGTTCTGACGACAAATAATCTCCTAATTCCTCATCTGGATTCCTAACTAGCTCGTAAAGCTTTTTCAGCTCAGTGTTAGCCCCAACAAAGTTAGTAGCGTTATCGCTAAATAATTTTGCACTTTTACCTCTTCTCGCAAAAAATCTTTTGAGGCAAGCAATAAATGCTGCGGAGGATAAGTCAGAGACAACTTCCAAATGCATCGCCTTTGTCACAAAACAAATAAAAACAGCTAGATAAACTTTAATAAGACTTCCACGTCTTTTAGTGGATGGTGTTATGTGAAAGGGGCCTGCAAAGTCCACACCTGCATTATTAAAGGGTGAAGTTGGATTCACTCTTTCAGAGGGTAAATTTCCCATTATTTGAGTAGAGATTTTTGGATTGTTTTTAAAACAAATAATACAATTTTTAACGACTTTTCTGGCTAAATCCCTTCCTCCAATTGGCCAAAATTGCTCCCTAACAGTGTACAAAAGAGCTTGAGGCCCAGCATGAAAATTCTTTTTGTGAAAACTTTCAAATATCATTTTAGTTACTTTATTCATTTTAGTTTACATATAAAAACAAAGGAACAAAGAAATAAAATAATTCTGAAATATAAAAATTATAGATATTTATTTAAATACTAACATAAGGTGATACAGGAAATCCAAAGGATTTATTTAGCAACAGTTTTTAGATCAAGATTTGACACATCATATACTTTCTTCATATGATGAGATTTATATGCACGCACACAAGCCTTGAATGCTGCTTTTGCAGCAATTTGTAGAAAGTAATTTTTGGTAACCAGATTTTCCAGCTATAAAATGAAAATAATAATAATTGACAGATTTAAATTTCTTAAAATTAAACAAAAATAGTAAAACGCAGATACAACTTCCAAAAGGTTTTCTCAGAATATTAAAAAGATGTAACTGTCCAAATGCAATTTAATGACAGATTTTATCTAAATAAAAAAGTAATTTTAGTCCAAGTGAGATTTTTTGCCTTTAAATGCTTGTATTTGTCCAGACAATGTTACAATATTAGAATGCAAAATCAGGGAATCTATGAAGTCACAAAAAAAGACTTCATAAGACTTTTCCGGTCTTGAATTCCAACCCTCTGGGGCTTGTTATGGTGTGACTAAAATTATTAAGTTGGGCCTAACCCTAAAGCTGAAAAGCAATACATAAATAATGGCACAGTGATCGTAATAATGATTAATACACCAAAGGCAAGAGCACACATTTGAGTAGACAAGAAAAACACTATTTATTAACATTTCTCCACGGCATTACTGTCTACACATCAAAAATCTGAAAAAATCATCAAAACACGTGTATGAAAAATATGTATCGTTATTCTAAAAATGTTACAGTATCGTGATACGTTGTAAGAAAATATTATTTTAACTAGTATAAAAATGTTGCAACATATTGGGGAAAAAGGAAGCTTCAACTGCGGTTGAAAAAAAAAGTCTTACCAACGCATGCTTAAAACTCAGGAAGAAAAATTTGAAGATCGACAAATTATTGACTCGAAGCCGAGATCTCCATCATGCTACACTTTTTGTAGGAACACCTGTGATGCTGAAGTCATTGGGATAATATGTCCTTAAAAGCACATGGCAAATCACTCCAAAGTATCATCATCTCACGAAAGCATGGATCCTACACGAAGTAGCAACTCCTAAAAGCAGGAATCAAAAAAAAAGAAGGCGACATCACTTCACATTCATTCTACCTCTCTCCATCACATCTAGCCGAACGCATAAAAACCAATCCCACTATAGGAGCCTATGGGAATGTCTTTTACCACGCCAAGTTGATCATTGTGCCTGCTAGGGTTTCCGTGTTTACTTTGATTGGCGCGAAACTGAGTTTTTTCTTCATCGTATTTTTAAAACCTTCCATCTTTATTTACAATTAACAACTAATAACAAATTATTTTCTACTTTAAGACACTCAAGAAGGAATTCATTCTACTTTAAGTCACACGCATACACACACAAAAAAAACTACAAAGTAGAAATGTTTACATCCTTATAACAGATTGCACCTCTTGGTCGTCGTCGAAAGAGAAAAACTTTACAAAGTATTTCTCGCCAAAAAAGCGAAATATCACCAAATATAGGCATCGAAAACACTCCCCATAGGCGTCTATAGTGGGATTGGTTTTTATGCTAGCCGAACGAAAAAAAAAAGAGAAAACACGTGTGTTCCACCTTGTTGCCATTCATGCTCTTCTTCGCAGAAACCTGTTCTAACGCAAGTCCACCTAGAACATTAGTCTGTGCACTCGGTCCAACTATAACGTTCCTGTGAACCTTCAGTCCAATTATAAAGCAGTCCTGTTCACAGAGCTTGAAATTTCAAAACTATTGGTGTTATTTAGAAATACAGTTAAGCACCGTTTTTACGTTTCTCATTTATAAGTCATTTACATTTATATGTTGTTTCATCTCAGTCCCAATTCATGCGTATTCCATTTATACGACGCAAAGCTTTGGTTATATATCGTTTTCTCCCATTTTAAAATGCTAAAATTTCCTCCTTTCTAGTATGCGAACTATGATAAAGATACCATGACTTCGAAATTATTCACAATTGATGAATTGATAGAATACAAATTGTCTGTTGTAAATTTAAGCGATGATAAAGTTATTCCACCTTTCTTTAAAGATGCAATGGACTCCATTGACAAACTTTGAGCCTATTTCTTTTATTAAAAGAAGAGTGGACAAACATTCAATGAACTTAATTTAATTCACAATCATAAACTTAATACTCACAGACAATCAGCACGTCAAATGAAAGTTAAAGATTTTTTAAATTAAAAGCCTACCTGCATGTACATAAATGGTATAAGATATGCATAATTAGTACTCAAGCAGACCTGCCAACCTCTAGATTTAAATAAGAGGGAGACATTTTCAATTATACATACACGATAACAGATGCGCAGCAGGGCCAACATTTACTGTATTTAACTCATGTACAAATAAAGTGGAGGGGGCCTAATGAGACAATCTTTTATTTTGGCTAACTTTTTCTCAATTTTTTTTTACAAAATAAATAAATATATTGATTTTTAAAAATTACTTAACTGGGTTTTAAAATAATCTGATCAGTTTTTTAAAAGATACTTTTTTTAGTCTTCACTCTTCCATGCATATTTAATATCTAGACATTATTACCAATATAAATTATTGATTTACCTATACTCCTTTAAAGAGGTAGTTGCAGATTTTCCGGAAGCAACTGAAAACTCAAACGTGCAAATGGTACAAAATGCAAACGATTTATCTTTTCTCAAAGCGATAATTAACAAATATTCCTCAGAATAGGCCTTGGTAAATACAGTCTGGTATTTCTTTTTAGATTCTTTTGATGACATCAGATCTGGACTGGTGGAAAAAGAAATGCACGCACAATTAAAAAAAATATTTCGGAGATACCCCTAACACGACAAGATAGGCAGAAGAGATACACAAATTCTCCTTAGCGCGCTAAACAATCAAAGCAGTGCACGTGCCAAAAACCCATGGCGATAGTCACTAGTCAACAAGCTTGGACATGATACCGCAGCAAAGAGCTAATGAAGAATCCGTAGGAGAATGACGTCACGCATTCGAAATTTGAGGAGAATGTGGTCGCGGCCAGCGCGGGATTTTTCTTTTGTCGCTCTTTTACTGCTTTTTTATTATTACTATTTATTTTCCCCGATTCCACGAAAATACTAAAAAGCGGGAGGAAATCGGTGAGAATCGTGAGGCGAGAGAAATTGTTAAGAAGCTGGAGACTCCCGCCAAAAGCGTGAGAGTTGGAAGGTCTGCTCAAGGTATGGAATAAGGATATGATTTTTCTCACTTTTATGATTAATTTAAAAATTTAATTATTGACTTAAAAATCTTTAAAATTAATACTTACAAATGAATTTGCATTAGTAGTATTAAATTCGCAATAATCAATGTTGTTTATTAAAATTTCAATTATATGACCTTTTATTTAAATGTCATTTTACATCAGTCCATTGAAAGACATAAACGGTGCTTTAATGTATTTACCAAATTCCAATTTCATTAAAATATCATTTAAAAATCTTTTTATTAGCAATAAACAGAATATGTTGCCAAATGTCAAAAATTGGACACACACTTTAATCTTTTCTTTATAGGCGGTGCACCAGCAGGGCATTTTCTTCCCCTCTGCTTATGGGCCTTGTACACCAACTTATGGGCATATAAGTAATAAAATTAATCGAGGTTCACTCACAAATTCCAAATTTTTATCATAAATGTGAAACAAATAATTTATCATATGTAAGGGCAAGTTAAAATAATTCTTGCACAGGAAGAGAAACATGAATAATGAAATTACCTGATTCTGAACATAGGCAATCCTATTCCAGTTAAAGGCATATTCTTGTAGAGGTACTCGAGCATGCTTCAAATATCTCAGAAAGCCCAGTTCTTCAGGTCGGAGGAAAAGTAAAGCATTCCCACTTTGACTCTCTCCTCGAGCCGTTCTTCGAACACAATGAATATATTCCTAAAATAGCAAATAATTTTTTAAGTTAAACACACAAATATTATATTTTCTCCTAAACGTTGAAGATTAATTAATAAGATTATGAAAGAAATTGGAGGTGAGAAACCCAAGCACTGTTTGAAAATATAAAAAATATTTCAAAACATCTCAATAGAAAAGGATTTGCTTCGGTTCATTATTAGTTTTAAAAAAAAAATGAATACTAATTGATATGAATAATTTCATATATTTATGTTGGAATGAGCACTGAAGCAATTAACTCATATGTTTTAAATATATGTTAGTTGCTTCAGTGCTTACATTTTCCCTTAAAATGTTTGGGCAAAAACTACTCAGACTGCAAATTTTGTATTGCATGTCAAAAAACACTGTTTATCCATTTTAAAAGCTCACTGCTCAGAGCTGAAAACTATCACATTAGCCCTTTCAAGGGCTGTTTATTTTTGAAATGGTATAATAAAATAACTTTGGGGTTGAGATTAATTTAAGAAAGGAAATTTATTTAGCTTATAAGACGGCATTAATTTTTGTTAATTAATTTCATTAATTAATAATTAATTGAAAAATCAAGACACCTTTTTACGCTTTGAGGCAAGAAATTGGAAAGTATATGATTTTATTTCAGTGAAAAATTTGATGAGAATTTTAAAATAGAAAATAAATTTAAAAACAATTTTAAACATGCATGTTTAAAATTTGATGGTAAGTATACTTACTACGGCACTATAAAGGGTGGAAATAATTAGTTATTTGGAAGAAGGTGTGATAGCATATTCGGCATTTTATCCAAAGAAAAATATCATATATTTTACTCTCTAAAGTTACAAATTTCTGAAATTCACCTCACTATCCTTTTTAAATTTTGTTTTAGAACAAATGTATCATTCAGAGATTAATTATATGGGTGATATCATGATGCAAAACAGAACATTTCTGAATAACGATAGCATAGATGCTGTGCAATATTGCTTATCAAACAAAACTACATACGAAAATTTTGGGTTAAAAAATGTCCCTTTAGACCCTACTGGTACAGAATTTAGGGATAATTTATTGAACAGCATGACACATCACCAAAATTCTTCATATTCCACTCAGTTCCTAGCAACATTAGAGGGAGGGGGAGGGGGTTGAGAGTAAAATTGGTCCAAGTCCACGAGATTCATTTCTGAGGAAAAAGATCCCAAAGTTGTTTAGCTGCATTTAAAATAGCAGTGGACTTCTGCTGTTGTACTTGCTGCCTGGTGGATGCAAACTGAACTGTGGACTTGAATCATTTTACACAGAAAATATAACATTACTACACAACCAACGGCTGTATTAGTGTAAAGTGGACAAAACATGGACTTTTTTTACTTAACTTCGATCCCTCCATTGTTTCAAATACGCACACTTCGGATTTTAACCTAAAATTTGAGGATTTGAGTGAAAAAACATTTTCTTCATCAAAATGTCTAAAAGATCATACTGAACATTTGACTCCTAACAAAGAAAAATATAAATGCAGAAATTCCCTGAAATTACCCCCCACCCCATTGTCAAAAAAAAAAAAAAGACGAACTTAGAATTTTTTTTAACAGTACTGAAAACCAGCCGGAGTAGTCTCCCCTAAACTTTCTCGTACACTTTCTAAGTGGAGATTCGTCAAAATCTCGAGTTCCAATTTTTTGGCGATTACAATACTTTGTCTTTGTATACTTCGTATACGAGAAAGTAAAAAAGCAGTAACGGAACGGTGTTCCGGCTCCACTACACCTCTGAACAAAGTCAATGTATAAATAGAGAAATAATAGTTTTAACTTACCATCTCAGAAATGACTCTTTTTAGATGGTACCAAAGGAGCGGTATTTCTTAATAGGACGCTCTGCTTACTCAAGATAGAAATGGCACTTTTTGCCCAAACATTTTCTACGAACCTCGGATATAATAAATATCATCCAATAGGGGTTGAGGCTATTCTGTGCGATAGTGTATCTCTATACATCCGTCATATACATAGTACTTCAGTGGCGAATCCAGGGGAGGGGCTATCGGGCTGCAGCCCCCCCAGAGCTAAAACAAATATCTTGATTTAATTTAAAATCACTACAATCTACAATTTTCATTTTAAAATCGTAAAGTAGTAATAAAATCGTGACAACATTGCTTTCTGACTTGACAGGCTCGAAAAAATTTTTCCACTTTTCTAGTCATTCCACTTGCACTTGTAGCGTTGGCGCGGTCGAAAACATTTTTTGGCTAGTTATTTCATTGTATTTTTTATTAAATTATCGAAAATATTGTAGTGTTCTTTATTATTATTATAGTCAGGAGAGGAAAGCCTGTAAAGTTAAAGTGTTTTGGCTTATATAAGACATTCATCACTACGATACAAAATTTTTATGACCTCAGCCCCCCGCCCCGCGACCCGAATCCTGGATTCGCCACTGAAGTGCTTCCAAATACCATCCCCACCCCCGCAAACAGATAAATACGAATAAAGGCATGAGGGAGTTTCCTATTTCACACCTGTGGGTTTGGACTCCAATTAAATTTGCCTCCCTGTTCTAGAGATTTTTATTATTTTTTCACGGAAGGAGCTAAGTAAGTACGATTTTTACGACTAGTTTCCTTTACCCTCAACTGGAAAAAGAAGGAGTAGTTGCACGGAAGAAGTTACGGGTTGTTTTTGTTTGTTTGTTTGTTTTGTATTTGAAAAGAAAAGCTTCAAGACGCAGGACTATAGAAATGACCAAATCCTTTGCTTCTTTGCTCTTTCTTGAATACAACTAAATTTGAAAGCAAATAGAATTCTCTGAATAATTTCTGAAATTTAGAAATACTTGGGTAATTTTTAAGAATTTGAGGAAGAATGTTGATGAAGGCGGCAGCGGCCGCCTTTGTGCACGCACGCCCAGTAGAAACGGGCATGTCCAAAACACCCTAGCATGGTTCTCGTTATATAGGTTTTATAAAATTTTTAACACGTTCTCTGATGAACTTGACATTTTTAATATGTCTCTATGCGCTTTTAAGTCGAAATGTTTGCATCTTTTAAATACATGATATGTTTTATTTTGCCTTTCTACAACATTTTAGATTTTTATGCTATTTGATTTTCCGTGTTCTTATGTATTCGACCAGTTTTTTGGCGCCATGTTTGATTTATTTTTATCTTAAGTGTTGCATTTTTTTTTTTAAATCTCAAGTGTGTATTTACGTTTTTAAACTTTTAAAGTCCTGGTGTGTTTTTTATTAGACTCGGTGTTTGCGTGTTTTGACTTTTTGACCCTTGCTTTTTGGAAATGAACTTCAATTTTTTTTAAAAAAAAATACGGCTTTTGGTGTCATAGTGTGTCTTAAAGTTTTTTGATTATGTGTTTTCGTTTTTAATTATATACACGTTTGCATAAGTTTTATGATTTTATGTATTTTCTGTGGTCTACTTTTTGCTTTCTAAGGCATTTTTTAAATTTATTTTTTATTTACTCATTGTGACTTTTGTTCTTCGTGTGTTTGTCAGCACTCTGTAAATGGAGCTTTCTCTGTAGTGTGATTTTCTTTAAATAAATAAATAATGTTTCAGGCTTGATTCATCTATCTCATTTCCTTCTGGTTGGATTAAAACAGCCGTTGCATTTTGTGCGTCACGAGTTTTACATCACACAGTTATTTATTTAATGTATTGAGTTGTAAATTTTGCAACAAGCTATTAGTTGGCGTTGTTGCTAGAGCTGCAAAAAAGCAGAGGAACAAACTAAACAGTTTTACAAGCAAAAAGTTAAAAACTGACAGCAAAAGCATAAATAAAACAAGGAAAAAATTACGCCAAGAAAATGACGAGGAAAAGTAAAAACTAGAAGCGGTTGCCAGATAGGAAGAATTTCTCAAATGCTATCAACTTGATCTTGGCATTCTTGTCCAAATCTCACAGTTTAGAAAAAGAATGCCAACCTAAACCAGCGGGAGTGGCCTCCCCTAAACTTTCTCGTATACTTTTCAAACATTTGTCATTTCCCTCCCCCCTGCGTTGATAAAAAGTTCGAACGAACTGTAACCCAGAATGCAATGACTATCAGAAGGTTTTTCATTGTTGATTATAGTGATAGTAAAATATTGAGGTGAAGAATCATATTCAAAAAGATACGTATGTATTAAAACTTCGCAATATTTATTTTTTTTATCAAACTAGCAATGCAAGTTCCGCGTGCGGAGAAGAAAACAGGAGAATAGCTTGCTCGCTGAACAGCTTGCGCATGCGCAGAGATTGCTTCCAGTACGCAAGTAAAACGAGACGCCCTAAATGTTTGCTTCCTTACAAAATCTCGCCGCCAGAATTGGTTTTTGGCAAACTGCCGAGTTTTCGGAGTGTCCCTTCTTTGCACAGGCATTTCTACCACTACGCATGCCCATGGAGTTAGTATGCGATTATACAGACCGACAGACAGTCAGCCCGTTGACGGAGTTGGCCCAAAATTTTATACGGACCTACATTCATGACGATAAAACTGTGTACCAAATTTTATCCATCTAGCCATTCAAGTTTTTGAGTTATAGTGTTCACATGACTTCGGACATACAGACAGACTTCCCGTTGACGGATTTTGTCCAAAATTTGATAGAAACCTACAAATTATGTTTAAAGACCACATACCAAATTTCATCCCCGTAGCTCTAACAGTTTTCGAGTTATCGTGTTCACAGACATACAGACACACAGACAGACATAATTCCAAAATTGTGTTTTTCGGACTCAGGGAGGTCTAAAACGTGGAGATTCGTCAAAATCTCGAGTTCGAATTTTTTGACGATTACAATACTTTCCCTTTGTATACGAGAAAGTAAAAATTATCATGTAAAATAAAACATCCAATACTTCGATATATGTTAAAGCATTAGGAAGTAGTACAGAGAAAAATCTAATATTTACTTTCACTTAGTCCCACAAGAGCTATTTAAATGTTCACATTGATTATTCACAATCTTGCTATTTTCACGTGCTCTTTCTCTGTGGTTTCGATGAAATGCATGTTGGGTAAATACGTCACGCGACCTTATTACGAAGAACCATGAGGAGAAAATTATGACGCGAAACATTTTTAACACTTCAGAAAAAAAATTAATTAAAATTCAATCAAACGTTCAATTTTATCTGTTCTTGTTTTAAATCATCGGGAGGAATATTCCATTCATTACCTCAAAAATATTGAAAAAATTAACATTCTTAGAACGGCTGATGCAGTAAATTTAAATACGAAAATAAAATTTCGTCGGCAAAACTGAAATAATTTAAATTTCTCAAAATTCAGTAAATTCCGTTAGAAGTCCAAAACAAACTTCATTAGAACATAAATTATTTGTTCTCATCGTAATCAGGACCTCAACTAAATTAAAAAATAAAAAAAACCGTCCACAACGACTTGGATAAGTTCTGAAAACAAAATCAAAACAAAAGATACACATTATTGATTTTTCCCACTTATTATTTTTTTTCGCGTTAATGACATTTTAAATGTAGAAAAGCAGTACAGAGGACGTTAATCCAAAACAATTTTAAAAAATTGCAACGTGAAAATCATTATTATACAGCAACCAAAATATGAGAGACAAATAAACACGTTAAGATATTGCCGAAAATAATAATCGAAGTCATTCAATTGAAGGTTATGACGTCATCTGCGCTCTGCGCCGTCAGCCAATGAAATTGCCAGCAACGTTCCGGAGAAAGTGTCGCGGGAGGAAGCTCACTAGAGAAAAATATCTTTCAACTGACCAGGAAAAAATTAGTTTAAAAAAAACGGGAAAAGATATTTTTATCCGTTCTTGTTTTAAATCCGACAGAACCATTCCATTTATAAACTAAAAAAAAATTAAATAATAGTGTTATTAGAACTTCGGATGCAGTAAATTTAAAAACAAAAATAAAATTTCCATGGCAAAACTGACTATTTTTTTTTTAATTTCTCAAAATTCAGTAAATTACGTTTGAAGCTCAAAGCAAATTTCATTAGAAAGAAAATTGTTTTTTTCTATCCGATGGTGTATCAATTTTTTTCGAACTAAAATCAGAAACAATACTGTCCACAAAAATGTTTCAAAAATCACTCCAAAAAGCATAAAACATTAAATAAAAATGTTTCTAGATTAAATTTTAAATTCGGGCTTCGAGGTGCATGAAGTCACTTTTACGACTAACTGTGTGCCTGCCTGTCTGCTAACTGTGTGCCTGCCTGTCTGCTAACTGTGTGCCTGCCTATCTGCTGTGTGCCTGCCTGTGTGATAGATTCGTCTGGACATCGCGCCCACGCACACACAAACATTGTCTTTTATAAGTATAAATAGACTAGGCGATATACCCGGAGTTGCTCGGGATACAAATATTTTTAAGTCCAAGTACTTATAACACTTTCAACTTAATAAAAGAGTTTTTCGCAGCAGAGTCTTTCGTTGATTTTCATTAATCCACTGGCGCTCTCTCTGACCCTCTCGACCAGCAGTTTAACACCCCTCTTCTTTTTCTCTCCTTAGTTTGAATCACCTGGCAAGATTCTAGTAGTCCTTCGTACTCCATTTTCCCCTCCCCATCATTGCTAAAGCGACAACATAAGCTCTTTTATATCTTGGATTTTATTGCAGTTATCCGGACTACAATTCTCTTCTCTTTAGTGTTTGTGTCACTGACAGGAAAACTCGCATAGTGTTCTTTCTTTTTCTCCTTTGATCCTCTTCCTTCCGGTAGGTAGCGGGCTCAATAACCTTGAACAATCTTACGCACTCATTAAGATCACCTAAAACTTTGTAAAATTAAATGAAACATCGCGGAAAGAGAATAATTTACATCATTGGATTGTGGTGCAAACATATTGAAAGATGTATACGCTGCAAAATAAAAGCGAAAACAAAAATTCTGCTTTCTCTTAATATTCAAAGAAAACAATATATTTTTTTATCGTAACTTTCATAGTGGTAAAAATACGGGAATGAAGGATTTGATAAAACGATAAATTGGATTGAATTTAATTACAATAATAGAAAGCATTGTTACAAATTGTGTATGGAATAAATTTGAAATGTTTTTGGTAAATTAAGGAAAAGAACGCATGATATTTAAATTAAATCACTAAAAAGATAATTTTCTGTTCTTAAGGATGGTATGTAAATCATCTACCTAGAATATATTTTTTTGAAATTATTGGTGAAGAACTGAGATAAAACGCCGAAAATTGACTTAATTTTCATTATTTAAATATATATCTTAGAAAGTAATTTTTTTGAAAGTTAAAAAAATACAATTAATCTAGGAACGAATCCCAGAATGGCATGTGCAAATTTCATGTTGAAACTATTTACCGTTTAGGACGAGTTCTTGCGACAGGTAGACCGTTAAAACATCTCCCCACCTCCTCTCTTTGTCCTCTTCCTACGATAGGAACCCATAGACAGGAAGGATTGATTTAATGATGAAAGAAGGAATGAATGGGAAGAAGGAATGAATTAATGTAGACAGGAAGAAATAAATTAATGATGTTGACAGAAGAAGAATTCTGATTATCACAGGTGAGAATTAAATTATCTGTGATATTAGGTTGGCGATTCTCGTGTGTAGTCTTCAATCAAGAATTAGCTCTCAATTTTTACTTTCTCGTATACGAAGTATACAAAGAGAAAGTATTGTAATTTTTCCTCAAATGGAGACAAAGCGGCTTTATAGCAAGTATACGTCTTAACATACCTTTTCTACTAAATCTAATCAAACACAGTTGAAAAGGAGCAAAAAGTAAAATATTCATGTTAAATGTGACGCAAGAAATGCATGAGAGTAAAAATTTTCTTTCTTTCATCATCAGGAAGATCAAACAGCCATGAGAAGGAAAATGGAATGCAACCAAAATTATGTCTTAAAAGATCTGTATGGTTCTGATATTTTATGTATTGAATAAAATGTGTTCTATATTTTCTTCGTTCTGTCACGTTCTACCGAGGGGACACGAAGTTAGGTGAAAATTGAAAAATTTGGCTTTTATAGGATATGTTTTTGTTCTGAAAAGAGACATAAGAACATCCATATTTCTATTGTAAGGAAAGAAGACGATGTTGTGGTTTGATGCTATTGAGATGCTTGAAACCCTAAAAAAATTTGGAATTTTTCCAAATTGTTTCTGTGTGAACTTGTATATTTTAATGAATTTAACTGCGTGAATTAAACCATGTGAAGAAATCCATTTAAATATACATTCATTCCTGGCTGTGCAGGCAAGATTGTCAACCAATTCATTCACGGCGTTTCCAGAATGGCCAGGAACCCAAATGAATTCGAGAGAGAGGAATTTACTAGTGACTCCAAGAAAAAAAGTATTGTTTATTACCAGATAGCATGTACACTTGCAGCAAGTTTGATTGTTCTTGATATTAGTTTGTCATGACAAACTTGACGCGACAACTTTGCAACGAACTTCCTGCAAAGTAACAAAGCATAATCAATCACCCTCCTTGCAATGCAAGTTTGCTGTAAAATTGACACGGCACACTTATACACCACGACCCGGATACAGTTGTATATATATGGTTTTGATCTTTGTATCTGTTTTAAAAAACATTCGATTTTTAATAGCATCTCCTAGATAGTCCTTTTTATTAATTCAATAAATTAATAATAATTTGAAAAAAAACTAAATGGGTCTTTTTATAAAAAAAAAATCGATGCTTCGGATGCTTTTCTTAATGTCGATAAAGGGATATTTCAGAATGTGGTTAGTCGGAATTTCATATATGATAGCAATCAAGTATCTCCAAACAAGATGTTTTTCAAAACAGCGAAATTTTTGGTCGAAGGCGCTTCTTCAAAATAAAGGCATTTCGAATGACTCCACACAATGGAGGCATGTAATGCAAGTTCTATTTTGTCGCCTAAAAAACAACACCGCCTATCTCATTTTTTTGAAACTTCAAACAGGGAGAAAAAAATTAATTTTTCGCAGCCAACAATGAACATTTTTGAATTTATTTAACATCTCATATAAACATGAGACCCCATGTTCATATCAAATGAGGAAAAAAATGCAGAAATATTCATTTTTAGTTGCAAAAAGTGTTATCCGGCAAAAAAAGAAATTCAGCAAAAAAAAGTTCCAACTCTAGATAACTCTCTGATAAACAACGATTTTCTTTTTTGATCTTTTTTTATATTTTGCTTCAGTGAGGGCAAATAAATGCCTGGCGACTTTTGATTTTTAATCCAAAATTTAATTTGTTCTTTTATAAAAGAATTTTCTTCTTAGTTCCATCTAGAGTTAGAACTTTTTTTTTGCTGAATTTCTTTTTTTGCCGGATATACTTCCAAAGACTTTCAATTTTCTTTGGATTTATCGGGCCACGAGGGGTCAAATTTTATACGAAATTCAGGCTCCTCACAAAAAAAACCCAATTTATAATCCCTGCCTGTAGATGACTTTGACGAAGGTCGAATTCATTATTTTCATTTTTTTAAATATTTTTAACTTATTTCAGTTGACGATTTCATCTTTTCAATTGACTACGATTTTTTTTAAATTTTATCCAATTTTCTTGAGAATAAATGCAATAACCTTCAAATAAGACAAATGTATTACTTTTTTCTGGTCTGAGTAGTTTTTAAACCAAAGACTATTATATAATAGACCCATAACCAAAAAAAAAACACTTCATTTTTTAAGAATGAAACATGATTATTATCAGTTACTGCGAAAACCTATTTATAAATTTACAATATTTATTGTAATGCAAAAAATGTATATGTGTATTGCATACATAGATAAAAAATATCGAACATGCATGCACACCATAAAATAATATGGTAATAAATAGCTTTTGGAGAAAAAATAGGTGTGCCATATAGGTGCCTAAACATGAAACGTGCACAATTGCTATTGTTCTTCAACTAGGACAGATTGCAATGTGTTTTAAATCATTTTTATCCCAGTAGTAATTTTAAAATCCGAGTTGGAGTGTACCTATTGGCACAAAATGCTCAACGATATTCATACGATATCTTTACGATATTGTGCGGTATTCAGAATATAGTAGCAACATCGTGGAGATATCGTAAAATATATTGTGCTAATAGGGATGTCCTGTTATGGTATAATTTATATTTATATTACGGTATTATTTATATATTTACGGTATATTAAACAAATACTGAGAATTGCAATACTTGCAGTCGTTCACTTCATGGAATCCTCTTTTAATACAGTTAATTCCTTCTGAGTAGTATCGAGACGGCCTTTGCATGTGCGGGCCATTGACGACTCATCACCCCGCTAGTTGTACGGAAACAGTTTGTGCAAGCAAGAGATTTTTTCCAGGAAAGCAGACGATACAAATTTACTTTCTTTTCAAAAAAGCTGTTCTTATAATTGGGACATGGCCGATCTGAGACAACGAAGTTTGTTCCCAGGGTGGACATGAAACAGTCTCGCTTTTAGCTTGTCACCCTTCTACACGTCATTCACAAGGAAAACTCACTGATCATTCTGTTTATCGAGTTCTTTTCCCTCGTCATTCAAACTGGGCGCGTTTTCAAATGAATTCCATGCAAACATTTGTGGTGTCAAATTCAGACCAACCACCTGGGACCTCATCTAAAAGGATGCAATGTAGATATAAATATTGTTATTAAATGTTTTAATTTAGTTTATCTTTGCTTGTTTTTTTTTATTGTTGAAACACAACTTCAACTTGCCACATCGTGGGGAGCGTAACTTTTACAGACGGCAGAAAATTTTTTGCTTTTTGAGGAATGTCAAAATTTTTTTCATATCATGTCATGTTTCAAAAGTCATGTGTTTTCGGAAAACTTATGTCAAACTTATAATCAGAATTAATTTTTTTGGAAAACTTTTTTTGGATTAATTTTTTTGGAAATAGTGAGAGGCTTAACTCTATATCGAAACAGTTAACCTGAAAGTTCTTAATTTTAGTAGAGCTTATCAACAAAGAGTATTCAGTGATATTCAGCTCACAAAGCGGGAAGTACAAAGTCAATAAAAAGGATTTTTTCGACACTGGATCAGATATTATTTTGACTATTCAATTACTTTACTTTATGATGCTTTTTTAAAATGAGATGAATGTGAACAAATTGTCAGACAGCTTCAGATACAAATTGACCATCAAATATCTTGCAGACCCATGATAACCTGCAATAGGCTTATACAAGTCCATTTTAATTTTTAGTCTTATTTTTTGTTGTAGAAGGTGTAATTAAATAATTGTTTACCTATACTTTTTCATAATAATAACAAAAAATACAGAGTTATCAAAATTTTGCTTAAAATTATGCAGGAATACTTCTATTCTCGAGAATACAGCTCATATTTCGAAAAGGTTTCGATCGGTCAAGAAACCTTAAAAGAAGTTGCCAAATGATGATAATAACATTTTCTTCGTGTGTCAGTGACCTCCATAACAGTTATTCTTCTTACTCTTCAGAGGACACCAAATTCATCATTTTCGAATTCTTACTTGACAAATTTTTCGAGCATGCATAAATTGGATTCCTTTGTCTTAAGCGAAGAAATGAATGATTGAGAGCAATAAAAAGGATCCCATGTGATGTCATCATTCCTAAATATTCACAGGTTAAAAGAAAAGAAATAAATGATAGCTTCCACCAAGTCATTCTTTTATTTGTGCTAAATCTAATACTTTAAAAGATAGGATATGCGGTTATGAGCTGAGCGGTTGCTGCTAAGTTAAAAGTATCTGAACATTATTTTAATTCTTTCAGGTCGAATGATAAGAATAATTGTTGGACAAAGAGGCGTCCATATATGATATTATCCGTAGCCCTCGTAAGGAAAGATTGCAGAAGTTAGACCACATGCCCATTTTTAATGAACAATGTTAGAGAATTAATAAAAAAAAAAAATGTATATTTTTTGTAGCTTATTTATTTATTTATTTTTTTTGAAAACAATGCAATGGCAGTTTTAAGAAATACACTTTAAATTTAAAAAAAATACCGGTTATCTGTTGTTCTTCTAATCTCTCTCGTTCGAATCATCAGTTACGCTCTTCATGTCAAAATGTGTTTGGATAATCCGCCGAGAACCACTCGAGGAACTGTCATCTTTCTTGCGAGATTTCTTCCGAGAGTTTTTGCTTCGCCTCCTGACAGAAACTCATTGGATTGAATATGGATGAAAACTAATTTCAAATCGGCTGTGCAGTAGTCGCTTAGAACAGCGTTTCTTTGGAAAATACACAAAAGAAAAAAATATGCATGAGGAAAAAGATTGTTATGAGAAATGAGTTATTTTTTGTGACAGAAAAATTGTGTCGATGCTGTTCTTTCTGCTTTAAAAAGTTGGACTTCAGTTGATTTCAAGACGTAGGGGGGGGGGCGAGAAAACCTTCAGTTTCATTTATTAAGAAAACTGTTACTTTTTTTAGTCTTAGGAAAACTAATACAGTGAAACCTCTCTACGGCGGACAATGCACGACAACTTAATTGATATAATTGGAAAGGTAATTTTTTGCACTTTTAGTTGGTTTATTTCGTAGCCTTACACTTTGCAATCTGTCTACATTAACGTAAAATACGCGTAAGATTTCAACATTTTTCGTCCAGGCTTTAAACACGCTGATAAAATTAATTAAAATATAGCAACGATAATCTTTTAGTTTACTGGATTTATTTCATTATATACTTACTACCTTGAGGACTTCCTTTACAGATGTCACAGTAAAAATGATCAAATAAAAGAAGAAAGTCAAATCCAGTTAGATATTTTTTTAGCTTTCAAAAATAAAAGAGAAACACGCAGTTAAGTATTTGTTTAAACAACGAAAACTGTAAAAAATTGGTTTTGGTTGTTTAATTGGTTGTTAGCTGGCGCACGAATAATTAACAAGACTAATAAGCCCTCCCCTCTTTCCCGCCCCTTTACCTCATCCATATATTTCCGTAACCCTTCATTTTAGCATAATGAAGTGTATGACCATTTTTGTTTAGAATTTAATCTAGATCATTTTCGTTTAAGGTGACTATTGCGCTGAACCACATATTCAGGAGAAACTAAACAAAGGGGGGATAAAATCCAAGATGGTGGCATCCCCAGGACCGGAGATTTTTAGTACGTTAATCACGCAGTTTGCAGATAGTATCCCAGCCTAATATTAGCATGTTAAAAACTGCCTAATTTTTTCAACCAAATTTGATTCATTGATTGATTACTTAATCCTTGGAAGTCATTGCCAAGTTATACATATAAATTTCCTCTTCTTCTTTACTGCGTAAGAAAATTATGTGAAGATCCTTTAATATCGGGAGTAATCTTTGAAGAAATGCTTAATAATTCCATGAAAAGTAAACTTTCAGATTATGACTTTAAGGACAGGTTAGTTGAAGATTGCGGTAATCAGAGACAAATTTTCAGCAGCAAAAGATTAATCAAAAGATAATTTTGATACCAATGTTACTTATTTCATGTTATGTAAAGAACATGCGAGATAAATTTTTTTAAAAAAGTCAGTTTGCACGAAACCTTGTTATTAAACTGATAGAAAACGATATAACTGGAGTTTTATTCGTCCTGCTTTTATAACCTTCATAATAATCTTAATGCTTTTGTTAACCGAGAAAAAATTTTAAAAAAAATTACTTATTATTCTGCAAACGCAAATTCGTATTCTTTCAAATCACAAATCATTGGTCTATGAATAATATTTGCATCGTAGTTTTCAGAAATATCATATATAAAAAATGAAAGATTTAATTAGTTTCATGTATAGTGGATACTTTAAGATACAATTATATGTTAGTGATTTTCTCGTGCAAATTTTGAATTAATATTTTGAACTGACAGCTGCTTCAAGAGATGCTTCAAAAGCAAAAGCTAAAGAAGATATAAAAATTTATTTAATTTAGAAATCAGGTGAGTAATTTATGATTTTTTTTTGTGATTAGTTATAGTTGAATATAAAATAGTTTAATAATTAAATTTGTATATTAAAAAGGGTGATGAAATGCTGTGTTTAGTTCTTTTCCTTTCAATTCATTGAAAGTCGGTGGTGTTTATCTATGGAACAAAATAAGCATTTGTCGGAGACCCTACCATGAAAAGAGTTCAGCACTAATCTTCCACAATCAGTAGAAATTTGGAGTAAGGAAAATAATATTTATGTATAGAATTCAAACGTTTGGAATTCAGGCAAAATTATGTCTTAAAAATCTGTATGGTTCTGATATTTTATGCACTGAATGAAATGTGTTCTAAATTTTCTTCGCTCTGTCACGTTCTACCGAGGGGACACGAAGTTAGGTGAAACTTGAAAAGTTTAGCTTTTGTAGGATATGTTTTTGTTCTGAAACGAGACATAAGAACATCCATATTTCTGTTGTAAGGGAAGAAGACGATGTTGAGGTTTGATACTATTGAGATGCCTGAAACCCTCAAAAAATTTGGAATTTCCACAATAAGTAGAAATTTGGAGTAAGGAAAATAATATTTATGAATAGAATTCAAATGTTTGAAATTTAGGCAAAATTAAGTCCAGAACATGTCAGATCCAATCTTTATATCGGTATATTTTATTCAATTATTCAGATAATGAATTCCATTTTTTCTGTGGCGTCCATGATTCGCATTCGTCTATGACATCATAAAGATTCAATGCACAACTTTAAAGTGTGTATATGTCATTTTTTTTTATTTTTTTCGTTGCTGGAAAGTAGATTTTGAATATTCGTCATCTACATAAATTTTAAGTGTCGCATGCATGACCAAATCTTCATTATCATCGATTTTACGGAACAACTTTGATATACGTCATCACTGGCGATAATCTTGTATTTGCGACCTTTTGTCGCCTAACCGAACATCGCATCGTTAAGTTGTCAAAACAAAATATCGCCAATGGAGTCCTATATTGAAGCTGTTGAAAAAAAGTCGCCAAAATAAAATTATCGCCAGTGATGCCGTATATCAGAACTGTACCGATGTTACTAGGATTTACTTGGTACAAACGAAGGCAGTTTTTGGCGTGTTTCTTACCTTACCTTCCTTCGCCTTTTGTACTTTCGGTTTCTCTGCGGTCTTTGTACTTTTTGTCGCCAGTCATGTTTGATGATGTTTCATTCAAAGTAATAAACGACCCTATGTAACCGTATCTTTTACGTTAAAACTGTAAATAGTTGAAGAAATAGAAAGCCATATCAGTTAATCATCAAAGGTTAAGTTTAGGGCACGGAGACCTTCCTCCTTGCTTTGCATCGCCAACTCTTTGTCGCCAAGGTCAAGATGGTTTCGCGGTGTGAGGACGTTTGTTTTGGGTGACCAGAGAACATTTTATTATTGTCATGCGTACGCGAACAGGGCAATTTTTTTAACTTAAAAAAACATCAGCGGTTGAAATCTAGAAGTTGGTACACACTCTTAAAATGGCGCTAAGTCGCCAAAGCCAATACAGGTAATACCTGCATTTTGCTTTGGCGACTTGGCTCCAATGATATGCAGCGGTCAACGTCTTGCTTTTGCGATTTGGCAGCGTTTTAAGAGTGTGTACCAACTTCTAGATTTCAACCACATCAGCTGCTTCGCTTTCTGCGAAGAATGTTACTGAATTGAAATTTCGATGATTCAAAAAAATTGAAATATTATTGAAAATTCCTCATTGAATGTTACGAATCTAGTTTTTTTTTTAATTCCAAAAACGATAATTCCGGCATGCGATGCCGCAGACATCGCCAGTGTGTTCCGGGAAAATTTTTTTAACTTAAACAAACATCAGCGGCTTCGCCTTCTGCAAAGCCAGAAACTAGTAGCTTCGCTTCCTCATAACACCGCAGTTGTTAAAAATACATGAACTGAACTCTCAAAATTAAAACCGTTAAATTCCAAACGAAATATTATGGAAATTCTGTTAAATCGTCCAATAAAATTTAAATTAGCGCATAGCTGACCAATTAAGACAAAGCTTCGAGGAGCAGAAATCCAATTTAATGATGCTCGCGCCAAACATTAATTTAAATGTCACTGCGCATCCAAAACAAATGTAAACACATCACTAAACCGTCTTCCTCCTGGCGTCAAAAAGTTGGCGATGCAAAGTAAGGAGAAACGGCTCTGCTCCCTAAACTTAACTTGAATCATCACCAATTCCAATTGTAAAACAATTATACTCGACATACAGGTCGTCTTAACAAATTTGGACGTTCTGGGCTAGAGTAATTTGGCGCCCAATCAGAATCGTAAAAAGGAATTTTAGCGCGTAGGGCCGTGACCCACGGGATGCTAGGGCCCAGCGAAAATAACTACCAGATAAAGAGATCGAGAAATATACAATGATATGTATTGTTACAAAGCTATAAAGTCGTTTTCCTGAGATGCTAGACTTGGCGACAAACTTGGCGACTTGGCGATAAATTTGGCGACCTTGGCGACAAATTTGGCGACCATTTTGGCGACTTGGCGGCAAAGTTGGCGACTTTGGCGACAAAGGGAATTTTCTAGAAGGACGTCAAATTTTCCACCTATTTCTACTGATTTCATGAACTTTCTAGAGATTACGTCACTTCCTACATAATGAAGTCACTTCCTGTTGAAAAGTATAAAGGCAAGCTCTCAAGCGAAGAACAGTTAGTTGGAATTTGACCTGCAAGCAAGCTGGTGAGTTAACAAGAAACCTTTCAGCGTTGTGTTGAGATTTAATGGTAATCTCTGTTGTGAATTTTTACAAGTGCTGTGTTAATACTTGTGCTACGTTTCTTTGCTTTAGAATACCTGTAAAATAAAGAGCTTTATTTTTGTAATCCTGCTTATTGGACTGCATTCACGTACACACACAAGACGATTTTGTCACAGTATCGTCGTGAAGCTACCTACTTTATCACTGATAATGTAGATAACTTCTATTTCAATCACAGTTTAGGATTTTCTCACTTATTGTTTCTGTATGAATATTTTTTGAACTGATATATATGTTTAAGTAGCATCACGAGTCTAGTTGAAATCTAGAAGTTGGCACACACTCTTAAAATGGGGCCAAATCGCCAAAGCTAATGCAAGTATTACCTGCATTTAGCTTTGGCAACTTGGCGCCAATGAAGTGCGGCAGTCAACGTCTTGCTTTGGCGATTTCGCTGTGTTTTAAGAGTGTGTACTAACTTCTAGATTTCAACCACGAGTCTGTCTAGTTACAAGAACTAATCATGTTATTACTTTCAACCTAATTAAAATCAAAGTTTTAATATTTTTTGGTACAAAATTACGTTGAAATCTAGAAGTTGGCACACACTTTTAAAATGCCGCCAAATCGCCAAAGCAAAAGCAAATATTAAAAGCATTAGCTTTGGCGACTTGGCGCCAGTTAAGTGCGGCAGTCAAGCTTTTGTATTCTCGATCTGGTGGTATTTTAAGAGTGTGTACCAACTTCTAGATTTCAACCGAAAATTAAAATAAAATCAGCAAAGTAAATTTTTCGGCGCCCTTGGTTCAGTGGCGCTTCTGAGCTACAGCCCAATTAATCCATTTGATAAGACGGCTTTGTGGCGAAGCACCACCGATGATTTTAGCTGATAAACTGGATATGCTCCAATTATCATTTAGCTACAGCTTTGATAAACGGCATCATTGGCGATAATTTTGTTTTGGCGACTTTTTTCAAGAGCTTCAATATAGGACCCCATTGGCGATCATTTGTCTTGGCGATAATTCGTTGGGCAGTCCTCAATATGAGATAATCTCAGTGATACCGTTTATCAAAACTATTATCATTACTTTAAAACTTCAGAAAAATAGCTTCATAAAACCAATTTAAAATGGATTTGAGTGATTGGTACACTCTTCAAAACACCTTAAAATCCTTAAACAAGGCGTTGACCGCTTTAGCCATTGGAATAGGTCATACGAAGCTATATGCAAGTATTACCTGCATTAGCTTTGGCGACTTGCCTAAGAGTGTGTACCAACTTCTAGATTTCAACCTTTAAAATATTGAAACAGGGAAATGGACCTTTAGCCCAGACTTCACCTGTTGAAATTTGAGTATTGTTCAAACTGTCTCGACTGATCAAAATAATTGCAGTCAGAGAACACTGCACATTAATTTTTTCTATATTTTAAGCAATTCGGATTCTTTTTGAATTCTTTTCATGTATTGTATGTACTTGCCAGACATATTATGATGATCTATCAACACCTCACATGATTAATTATTTGATCGCAGTAATGCTGGAATGCAGGTAGATATAATTCGGTCGGTGCAAACAATGCACGTAGATAACATCTTAGAAGAATTTAACTGAATCTAACATTATCGTATTGCCATCCAAATAAATCGGGGTGAGTTTTGGTACCGCCCTTCCTATAGAAATGAAACATTTGTATTATTTTCGAGGAATACCGTGTGTGCTGAGATAGCAAGGCAAGTGTCACCGGGGCGCAATAACATTTTTTTCCCCCTCTGGTCGTCGTCGGTGACATTAATGTGAATTAATGGTAAATGGCTAGCCCCGTGGGATGGATACTTTTCGCCCCTCCTGTTGTTTCAAAGGTTTCAAACGAACTGGTTTGTTCCCATGGCGCTCCCTAAATTTGGCAGGGCGTCATATACCCCCTTTGTTCACCCCCCTCCTTCACCATTTCTTGAATATCTAAAATGTTCAGTTTTCGACCGAGTTGTATTTAACACACAAATGTGATGCAGATGTTATAAAAGGAATTTTAGCTGATATACGTCATCACCAGCGATAATTTTGTTTCGGCGACTTTTTTCAGATAGCTTCAATACAATTTGTTGAAATATTTTGTTTCATTTTTTCAACAACGCCAATACAGGACCCCATTGTGTCTTTTGTTTCGGCATTTTTTTCAACAACTTCAATACAGGACCCCATTGGCGATATTTTGTTTCAGCGGCTTTTTTCAACAGCTTCAATACAGGACCCATTGGCGATATTTTGTTTCTGACGAATTTTTTCAATACAGGACTGATGACGATATTTTGTCTTGCTTTGACTTTTTTTCCAACAACTTCATTACAGGACCCCATTGGCGATATTTGTCTTGGCGACTTAACGATACGGCGGTGTTCGGTTGGGCAACAAAAGAGTCGCCATTACAAGATCATCATATTGATAGAGCACATCAAGCTGTTTCATAAAGGATTTAAAATAGTAATTTGGAAATGTAAATGAGTAGTGATAGAAAATTGAAACGTAAACTGAATTTCATGTTTTCCATATTCTTTGCTTATTATATTATAATTACGATACTGTTGAAATTTTTAATGTGTATTCTATGTTATGCTATGAAGTACTTTGATATTTTGGATTTTTAAAATTATGAATATGAATTGTATGTAGCACACAAGATTTCGAAAACGATGCTCTTGGTAACTGTCATCAACTTTCAACCGTGTGCTTTTTGCAGGACAATTTGATATCTTGTATACTATCTCTGCACTTAGGCGTGAGTGAAAGGTGAGGGAGACAGTTCTACACCTGCATTTAAATTCGGAAAGAACGTTTTCGGTTTGAAATCTAAATTTGTTTTACCTCTTAAAATGGCACAAGTCCCCAAGGGATTAATGCAAACATTATCATTGGTTTTTTGGGACTTGGCCCCAGAGTGCAGCGGTCAGCGTCGGTGCTTTGGCGATTTGTGGCTTTTTTCAGGGGTGTGTTCCTATAGATTTCGACCGGACCTCTTACTGCCAAGACTCTCTCTCAGTATAGGTTATATATGTTTTAAATTTCATCTAGTTCTCAAAAATAAAGGAACTAAATGTTAAAATCTTCTTCTGAACATCATCATGTTTTATGCAGGGTCTCCTTAGTTTTAGCCATTACTCATAACATAACCATTCATCGTCAAGTGACCACATTTTTCGTCTATACTGGATTAAGAATAATTGCTGCGAGATCAGATTGGATCTTGGACCCAACCACCGGACCGGTTTCTTGAATTTCATACAGGCTTCTGACGTCTGGTGTGTCATGAAGTGTCACCTGCCTCTCCATTTTCGAGATAAAGAATCAGAAAACATTCCGTCACTGTGTACATTTCTATTGGGGGAAAAACAGAGACAATCCCCAGCTCCAACCATTGCACCGATTTCGATAATTTTATTTCCTTATAAAGAAACATGACGTCTAGAATGTGTGGTCGCCTGCCGCCCACCACCTCCATTTTTTCGGTATATGGCAAATACTTTGCCAGAGTCCCAAACCTTTGCAAAACCATGATTCTTCATCTATTTCGCCAGTTACTAGAAGGATTTTATTTGCTTCCAGGCTATCAGTATTACAGGCTAACATGTAAGGCGGCTAGTTCTTTGTAACAGTTAAGGTAACTACTAGGTCTGGATTAACCAATATTTTTGTCCAGGATGACCTACTACAATAATTATTTTCTGCCATTGACCTTACTCTTCATTTTATTTTCATTTCAGTTGAAAAAGAATAACAAACTCTCCTAACAATTTATTAAGAACACCATATCAATATGGGTATGAAAGAGTTAGCGACATAACAGGTTTTCCGTCAGCACGGAACCAGCGTTAACGCGCCAACGATTTACAAATAATCGCCAACGATAGTACCGGTGCCAACGTAGTTGCTTGGTGACAACTGTACCAATATTTTAGATTGGCGATGACTGGTTCCGTGATAACGAAAAAGTACCGATATAACTTCTCATTTGAAAATTTGCATTCATTTCTTCAATATTTAGCAAGATTTGCCTCGAAATAAGCAGTAGTATGATCAGTTAAAACTCGCCACCTAAATCATACAGATACAAGGAGATCAACAAAGCTTACAACAAAATAAATCAATTTTGCGAATTCAATTTGTTGATTAAAGATCACGTGTTTTTCTCTCCGCAAAACAATTTTTTAGCATCAAAAAGGTACAAATGTTAATTAAATTTTGTTTTCTCAAATTCTAACTCGATGATATTTAAGAGTAAAAAAGTAATTTCAATTAATTCTGGTTGTCCCAGAGACAGTGGTGGCTCGTCCATTAGGGCAGCAGAGCTTTATCTCTATCACCACAGTATACCCCCGAACTCGGAGCCAGAACGACTCCCTGTCGGTTGGGTGGGTATACGTGAAACTTTATTAAGAAAACAAGTAATATAAAAAAAAAATTTTGAGTCAATTCTTACTTAGGTCAACAAAGACAAATTTTATTTTAGTTACTTTTTATTAAATAATTACAATTAATATAAATATGTATATACATATGACAGAATCACATTATTAAGTGGCAAAACTGAAAGCGAATTTCCTCGTAATTTTCCATTTTCCTTTCTATATATGGCCTTGGAGTATTATTTTTGTTTGTTGCTATTTTGTCGCTTTCTATTCTTTTTATCGTTTCTAATTTATGAAGCTGATGGTGGTCTATAATTTCTCATTCTATCCATCTCTTGTTTTATATTACTTGTTAATAACTAAATTGATATTCACTAAACAATAAGTACGCATCATATAATATTGTTACAAAGCTATAAAGTTACTTCGCTGAGATGGTAATCTTGGCGACAAACTTGGCGAGTTGGCGATAAATTTGGCTAGTTGGCGATATTGGCGATAGGTTTGGCGTCCATTTTGGTGACTTGGCGATTTTGGCATTTTTTTCTCCCATATAAAACTAAAATTAATTAATTTAATTTAATTAATGAATTAATATTTGAAAAAACTGCATTAACATCAAGTGTCATCCACTACAACTTTAAATACATGTATTTGAACTTGAGTGGATGAATAAGAAGTATTTTATCAACGAGTGAAAATTTGAACAAGATATATAAATATATATAGAGAGAGAGAGTGTGAACTAATAGTAGGAATTGAAAAACTTTAAAATCTCATATTTTTTTTTAACAATTTGAATTCAAAAAATAAAATGAACAAGAATTTAAGCAGTTGTAAACGTAATAAAGAACAAATGAACACATAAAAAACAACAATATAACATAAAAACATATTAGAAATATTTAACGTATCATAATCATTCGAAGAGAAGTTCCTCATTCTTGTAAAGTAAATCCTTAAGATTTTGAAACCTAGTCCGTGAAAGAGTATTCAACAGGGCTGCGCAGCAGCAGTGCCCCCCTCCCCCCCCCCCCGAAGTTACTTTAAAATATTGTATTTTCGTTTTAATTCATATTCAGCGATTCGATCACTGAAAATGGCAAAAAAGTAATAAAAAACATAAAAGGAAAATGGAAAATCAATCAACAATCAGAAGAGACGCGGGCTAGAGCTGCAAAGAGATTTGCCCCTGGAAGGATCAAAATTCGCGCAATGAGCAACGCTGAGAGATGAATCGGGAGAAAAGAGCAACCCTTTCTCACTTTGAATTTAGAGGCGCCTGAGTTTCGGCCATTATAGTTCTTGAAGCGGGCTTTCGCCTTCGCTTCCTCATTTGGCTTGCTTTCGCTTTCTCTCGTGGGCTGTCTGATAGGTTTCTGTTTCTCTTCATGTTGCCCGACAGAAACGTGCCTGGCTTATTGAATATTCGTTTTTTATTGTCAGAAATCACCCTTCGAAAACAAGTTTGAAGGTAATTTTTTAAAGTATTATTCAGTCAAAAATTTTTATAAGGAGGGGTTAATCATTTTTATTAGACATACGCAAGAAAAGCTAAACGTTTCAGACCTTTAAAAAATCGTATTTTCACAGCTTTCGCTAAGTGAAAAATTGAATGTCAAAGAATGCAGGTTGCATTATTCCGGATTTGAACATTGTTCAATAGCCCGGAACCAGGGAAAACTTTGGCAGAACTGCGTTTCTGAGCTGACGGGCCGCCACCGGTCACAGGAGAATCAGTCACATCAAAGTTCCGCAAACTTGCCTGAGAACTTTTGCAAAATCTATCCTTATTATTGCACATAAATTTAGAATGCACATCAACCTAATAATTATCATATTCGTTTTTAGGGATGTTGTGAGATTCCCTCGACGAAGGAAATCAGCTCGAAAAAACATGAAGCCTCTTACATTCTTCATATTTTTCTGCTGTACGTTTGGAACAATTTCAGTGTTGCCACAGGAAGGTAAATGAATCTTTTGTGTTTCAAATATAAAATTTATCTTTTCCTTTGAATAGCTAATAATGAAACTTGAGTTTAAAGCGTCGTTTGAGCAATATCCAAACAACCGTCTACTACTTCTCTATAACAAACGCGTAGAATATTTACAAATCGCTATTAGTCCGACCTGTAATTTACATTTTATACATTTCGCACCACTATATTTATGCATAAACTGTTCGTGAACCGTTCGCGAGCTGTTAGATGAATTTATTTTTACAACAAATCAACCGCGAACCACGGCAGAGGATTGAACCCATCTCGAACCATCAGTTAGTATTAATCGCCAAAGGAGGGGATTTGCAGATTTGACCTTGTGGCGAATGGCAAACCACACTCGAACACTTCTTCATGTGAAGTGCGAATCCCTTTGTGTTCACCGAAGAAACCTTTATGCAAAAACTCTCATAGTAGATTTCGTTATAGTTAGAAATACCATAATTTGTTTGGTTGAAATCCAGACACGTCGGGGGGTGGCAAAGTATAGAATAAAATTCTAAAAGCTACCTGCCAACGACCCCGTTTCATAACACTAGTACAGAGTTTGTGGAAGTGAAAAAAATTTAAGACGTCAGAATGCAAAGAATATAAAATTTTTATTAATGTTTGGTAATTCAAAATTATAGTAATGAAAAACAGAATTAAAACAAAACTTTTAATATTTCGTTTGAACTGGTGCAGGTCCACTTTTTCATTAACAATGGATGTAAACAATGAATTTTCTTTCATTGGCGGAATGACGTTGGCCTTTTTGAAAACGCTCTCTATTACAATCAAATTTTTCTCTCGCTGCATTCACTGCCATAAATCCAGACATCTTGAAATCCAGAGCGTATGGTAATCCTAGTTATTGTACCACTGTCTATACAGTTCCCAAATATAATTCCTCTTTTTCTGATAGGCTTTCAATTTTAACTGATAACCCTTTTCCTGCCGAGTATTTTACCATTTAAAAACAAATAAATCGTTCTTGTATACTCATATCACTTTCAGAGTCAACTATATTAACATATCTTAAAATAACAGATAATTGTTCTTGATCGCTCTGGAGTGCAATATAATAAAATTGCGAAATATTTAGCTTTTTTATTTAAATATATTATTTACTTTCTAACTTTTTTTTATCCAAAGCAGAAATCAGTTCGTCTTGAATTCTTCGAAATAAATAGGAACGCAATGCTGATTTCACACAACGATCCAAATATTGTTTCATGATTGGGTGAAATTTTGCAAGTAATTCTATGAAATCTAAGAAATTACAATTGTGTGATTTATATAAAGCATAGCTACTTCCCTTGAGTGCCAAATTATGCTCTGATAAATATAAAATTAAAGCCAGTATTCGTTCATAAACAGACTTTACACAGTGTGTTTCGGTTTTTGTCCCTCTGTCATAGTGTTTCCCCGTTTCAAATTCTTTTTAAATTGTAAATTATCTTTCATGACTTTGTAATTGAGAACAAGAATGAAACTCAATCATTAAGTCAAGTTTAGCACAAAGAAGTGATATTTGAGATTGGCACAGGAGAGAGTAATCACTCCATCTTCGTTCTTGATGTTCCTCATTCTTTAATTTTCTTTAAATAATTTCAGGAAAACTATTGCTATTTTTATCAATCGGAAAACAGTACATTATGTCACACCATTTTGAATGATAGCCGTTTTAAACGTATCAGTTATAATTTCAGGCCAATTACTAGGATCATTGCTATCGATATTTCGTTTTCAATTCTTTGTTGATCCCGTTGAAGCTGCGATCCTTTGACTAATTTATTTTGTTCGTTATTCGACGCTGACAAAAAAATTCATCTTCTATAGGTTTTCCTCATACGGAAACATAATTATGTTTCCTTTTTTCAGTTTTGTTATAATGGTTTTCCTCTTCATTAAGACGAAAGCTGTCTTTATGAAGATTCGGATTGTTTTCGCGGATGTCATACGGCGTAAATTGATTTGCGCGATTTCTATAACTGTTAATTATATGTTTCGTCAGTTTGCTGGATATTTTCGGTATTTAAAAATTTTGCAAGGGAGTTTCCCCTATTTTCAGCAATTGTCTTTCTTTTTCTTAAATTTATTAGATCCACACATTTATTTTCTTCCGGCATCTCTGTCTCTACTCATAGTCCGAAATTGTACAAAAATAATATTAAAAACATTAAGATCAATTCAATAGTAGCATGATTGTAACAAAGAAATATATCATTTAGTAATTTTCAATACTTAATATATTATATTAAGCATTTGTCTTCCCTTTAAATACGAATATTTAATTTATTTTCCCACAAAACATACTATGTACTGTCATCCGTTACAACGCAAGCTTAATGCAAACACATTTTTATTTTTCTTTCTCTGTTTTGGCTATGTAATGGGATTCAAAGCCCCAACCTTGCCTTTGAGTGGTCGACATGAAATGTGCACATATCGCGTGATTATATTCAAATGTATGTATATGAGGATTAAAATAAAAAAATTAGAAGGCAATTTTAATTTGCAAAATCAGTCAGCTGCGAGGGGCCTTTAGAAAATGCGGGGCCTAGTGCGGTAGCACCGTTTGCGCCGCCTTCTGGCCGACCCTGACCTCAGCAAAAGAAGCCCAGGCATGATAGATCCAGCGATCTATCGGACCAATGAACTGGTCCACCACAACCAATCCAATGGCATACAAATGTAACGTTTAAGTGTTGGCGGACGGCACTGGTGTGTGGGAACCCCATCATGGCGGAACCATACTGAGAGGTGCAATAACAACAATATTTGCTTCATGGGAAAAGTTGCTCGTAGAAGCGAAGAGAGGCTATATATATATAAATGCAAACAAAAAGTCATACGAAAAGGAAGAAAAAACTTGACAAATGGAAAAATATAGCAAACCGACCTTCATTTTGTATTTTTTTTTTTTTTTTTTTGTAATTTTTTAAATTTTTTGGTTTTAAAAAAATGTTTGTTATTTTCATTATATATATATATATGAATGAATTATGGAAATAATTTTAGATATGTATGAGCCCCCACGGACTTTTGGTAACCATTATTTTCAGACCCAGTCCGCCACTGTTTACATGGTCCAAAATCAAGGGCAGTCAGTTTAGCCTTTCCGGAAGAATATGAAACTCCGAAAGTGTTCGGATACTTTTGATCAGATAGTGTACATTGTGTACTATTGTTTTGAAAATAAATGATAAAAATTAAAATAAAATATAATGTTAACATAGTGATATTCACACATTGTTAATGAAAAGTGGTTTAAATGTAAAATTTTTCAGGAAAACAAGGTTCCAGACGTTGTCATAAAATGAGAGTTGAAAAACCAGAAAAAGTTGGAACTTTTGCAAGAACGGATGGAATAATATTTGACATTATAAAGATGAAGGAAGATGGTAACTGCTTGTTCAGATCAATGGCTCATATTGTTTTAGGTAATCCCGAGTATCACACTCTATTAAGACAGCTAGTAGTAAGTTTTATTACTGAAAATTGGGAAATTTTTTCAAATTTCATGTTGGATAATAAGGATGGGTATTTACAGCATATGAGCAAACTTACTGTCTATGGAGGTGAGCAGGAAATATCTGCTTTTGCACAAATTTTCAGTTGCCAAGTGCATGTTTTTTTTCAGGATTTTAAAAACCGGAAACCTTTAGTCTTTGGCGAATTTGAAACAAGCTGTTACTTTGTATACAGCGGTGGTTATGATAATGGGCATTATAACGTTTTGGACCCGAAATCAAATTATTTGTACCATCCTAAGGTATATAATAAATATAATAATAAATATATAATAAGGTATATAATAAATAGTCTGAGAAAGGAAGCAACTAATAGGTTCGAAATGTTATATACTTTACAGAAGCATTTTTTATGCATATATTTTAAGTTGTTGGCATGTACGAAGTTCACAATAAAAATTCATTTTCCGTGAGTTTCATATTGTTGCGATTCATTTCTGCATGTGCATTTTTTATTATTCGAACTTTACTTAATCTTTCAGGCATTCATTGTATAATTATTGACTTTTTTCATTTCCAACAGCTTCAAAATCACGTACGCACTGTAAAAGTTGCATAATCAACCTTGATTGTGCAAATTTCATAGTGCGTACGTGACAGTAGCGCCAAAATCTACCCTATCGATGACTTTGGGACTATATTCTATAATAGAACTAGCAGAGTACCCGGCTTTGCCCGGTCTTTTTAGGTGAAAATCTTTTGGAAGATAGAACAAAACACCGCCTTGTCAGTGGCGGATTTTGACAAAATGTGGCCACAGGCGCAAAATTGTTTTGAGGCCCCTCTATGTCGGCCTTACAGTGCGATGTGTGTCTAATAGATTTTGAAGACCCCTCTGGACATTGAAGCACGAGGCGACCGCCTCTTACACCTGTGCGAAAAACCGCCACCGCGCCTTGTGCCCCTGTACCTAGTAGCCATGACAGCAATTTTGCGATTGAGATGGATACAGAGCGGAAAAGACATATAAAACCCCCCACAGAGCCCCATGGACGGCTCTGTCGGCATTTATTAAAACATGAAATGAGGGAATATATACATAGGGTTGGCAAGAGCTGCTACAGGTCGCAGATGCAGTTTTGGGTTACATAGATTCTTTTACAGGTCTTCATATTATACAGAAACGTAACGAAATTGTCTTGTGGATGTACATGAATGCAGTCCAATAAAGCAGGATTTAAAAAATAAAGCTCTTTATTTTACAAATATTCTAAGAAAAGAAACGTAGCACAGGTATCAAAACAGCACTCGTAAAAATTCACAACAAAAATTTCTTATGAGCTCACCAGCTTGCTTGCTGATCAAAATCCAACCAAGAACATGTTTGACGGAAATCCCGTCCCATCGAGGGGACTATCTCCAGTAAGAGCATCCTGCGAATGACATGGCTTTTCAGTAGAATGTCGTGAGCTGTTAAAGGCGGGTCAAAGATGCAATAGTCGTGGCAAAGGAGGGTCGGGATGAGTGATTAGACTTTCCCAAACAGTCCTTAAGCCTTGTTCTAACGGCCGTACATAGTTACATACATAGTTTTCGTTTTCAATTTTAACACTAAGCTTATTAATTTGCTTAATTAATTTATTTGCAATACTCTTGAGGGCTGGAATTCTGCATTTTTGGGACATCCTCCTGGCAAAATTACGCTCATTATTGAGCTTCCGAATGCGCGGGTCAAAGTAAGTAAGGTTGCTGGGGATGGGGTTAGATGCGGCGATCTTGGCTTCTATAATTGAGTTTTCAAAGCTTTCCACAAAGGTGTCTATGTCATCTGGGGATTTAATTTCATTCGGATTTGGAATATTACAGTTTTCCAAATGATTTCAAAATTTATTCTAGTTCATTTTAGTTTTTCCTGTAATATTTGGGATAGAAAATTTGAAATAAAAATTAAGTAAAATGGGATTATGGTCAAAACTGAGCTCAGGGAGAGAATGAATTTCGTAAGGAAATAGAAATTCTCTGGCTATAGCAAGATCTATAATGCTGGCAGAATTCTGTCCATATCTAGTGGGGGAGTTAGAAGCAAGAATTTCGATACCTGCATTATGTGCAAAGTGAGCTAAGGTGACGCGTCTTAGAGAATTAAGGTGACGCCTATTAGAATTGTACAACCCCAGTTGAGATGATGAGCATTAAAATCGCCGCATATAACCTGATTAGGGCTAATTTGGATGAGGTTTTCAAGATCGATGGTGAAAAGATTATTATCAGAAGTGGGGGGAATAGAAATAGATGTGAGAGTAACAGGTCTCTATCTTTAAGATCGAGTATAATTACTGAGGCCTCCACATAGTGAAGGGTAGGAGGAATTAGTTCGTGGTTGGGGATATTATTTTTAACTAAAATTGCAGTCCCTCCTCTCCAAGAGCAGTGGAGGATGGTACAAATGCAGAGCTCTGAATGGATAAGAGAAAGGTAGGATGTATGGGGGTAGCCGCCTGAGTGAATTGTAAACAAGAAATGACAGAATTTGATGAAATAAAGTGATATTAAGGGGGAAAAATGAGAGGATAGGTGAATATAGAGGGGGAGAAAGTTTAGTACTAGAGTAGGATATTGCGAGGAGTTGTCTAATTTTACAGGAATTGATATGGTTTTAACTGGCAGTGTTCTGGAATACAAAGTAGCATTTGA
>BGPR01006044.1:59023-85218 GCA_013235015.1 Araneus ventricosus | reverse complement strand
ATTAAAATTAACTATTTACTTAATTAAAGTTAAAAATTAATCGTTACAAAACTTCACTAAAACCTTTTTCATGGCTCATACTATATGCCAGTAATTTTTATCTTATAATTATCTAATAATTATATTAATTTAAATAAAAGTCGCTGTGGCTATGTATGTATGTTCCACATCTCCTCCTAAACCACTGGACTGATTTCAATCAAACTTTTCAAACTTTTTATTTAAGAAAAGTGAAAGGTCACCTTCAACTTTTCAAAGCCTAAAAGATGCTTAAAATTCCACTTAATTTCCACTTAATTAAAAATTAAGCAAGGCTTTTTTCCGAGATATCTTTCATTTCCATACATTTGTTTTTCTCATTTTAATATTTTTTTCAAAATTAATTTTAAACTGAATTCGTAACAATATTCTTGTTGATCAAAAATAATACGAAGAACTGTTTCCAGAAGGAAGAATGCTAAAAGAAAGTTTTAAAAGTAGACGATTTAACAATTTATATCGGGACCAGCTATTGATTTATTTTCACGCTTTAAATTAGTGAATAATTAAATAGTTAATTTAATTGTTTCAAAATATTCATTAAAACCTTTCATTCACTTTAGTAATTGTTAACAAAATTTGAAGTACCTATATAACAAATAATAACGTACACTATATGCCCAAAAGTATCCGGACACTTGCAGATTTTCACATTTTTTAAAATTTCTCTGGAATGGTTTAACCGACTGCCTTTAAACTTTGTACATGTAAAGAATAGACAATAACTCACATTTTACATTGAAGATTCGGTCCTGAGGGCAATTAGGGGACCGTCTACAAACTGATGAAGACAAAAAGGTGTTTGGCCCACCCCGCTTCACAGAATACTGATAACAAGATGAAACTTTCAGAAATGGTAATGTTTAATGTGCGTAATATTTACAGAAATTTTCGTAAACTCAGCACAAATATTTGGGAAGATATAAAGGTTTTCTTAAAAAATCTCAAATTTTCCCACCTGTTTTTTTGCTTATAACATGCAGAGTTTTCAGTTATATTATACGAAACTTACAGAAAAGATGACAATGCGTTAGAGGAGCATTTCTGTAAAACTGTGGAGGAGAATTGTTGAATATTACAGGAATTATGAGCATTTTTAGTAAATAATGTTTTACTGCGCATGCGCGAAACATAGTGTAATTTTTCTTTCACAACTTTGAAGCCAGATATATAGGGCAACTTATATAAAAAAATTCAGTTCGATATCATTAGTATTCAGAAAGATATGGACATTTCAACGAGCAGAATTTTAGCTCCTGTCGAAGAGAAGCTAAAAGATGAGGGGTTGTACACAAATTAATATTTTTTAAACTTATATCTTTAAATAGTTATATTGAATTGTATAGTGGTGAGAATTTGCTGAATACCCATGAAGACTTATCAATTGCGTACATAACTTAAATTCCAGCTAATTAGGCACTATAAATAACAAAAATTTTATTGCTTTAATTATACTATTTACAGGATTATTAACAAGTTATATATTACAATTTTACGGCCAAACGATATTTTTAAATATATTTCTTTTATGGCGAAACGATTTTTTTATCTAATTAATTTCTTTTTTTAAAATATTTTAATGATTCTACATATATATATATATATATATATTATTCGTTACGAATATTACATGTGTTCATGGGTATTCAGCAAATTCTGACCACTATACAATTCAATATAACTATTCAAAGATATAAGTTTAAAAAATATCAATTTGTGTACAACCCCTCATCTTTTAGCTTCTCTTCGACAGGAGCTAAAATTCTGCTCGTTGAAATGTCCATATCTTTCTGAATACTAATGATATCGAACTGAATTTTTTTATATAAGTTGCCCTATATATCTGGCTTCAAAGTTGTGAAAGAAAAATTACACTATGTTTCGCGCATGCGCAGTAATACATTATTTACTAAACATGCTCATAATTCCTGTAATATTCAACAATTCTCGTCCACAGTTTTACAGAAATGATCCTCTAACGCATTGTCATCTTTTCTGTAAGTTTCGTATAATATAACTGAAAACTCTGCATGTTATAAGCAAAAAACTGGTGGGAAAATTTGAGATTTTTTAAGAAAACCTTTATATCTTCCCAAATATTTGTGCTGAGTTTACGAAAATTTCTGTAAATATTACGCACATTAAACATTACCATTTCTGAAAGTTTCATCTTGTTATCAGTATTCTGTGAAGCGGGGTGGGCCAAACACCTTTTTGTTTTCATCAGTTTGTAGACGGTCCCCTAATTGCCCTCATTACCAAATCATCAATGTAAAATGTGAGTTATTGTCTATTCTTTACATGTACGAAGTTTAAAGGCAGTCGGTTAAACCATTCCAGAAACATTCTAAAAAATGTGAAAATCTGCAAGTGTCCGGATACTTTTGGGCATATAGTGTATGAAGAAAACGGATGTTTTTAAAAATCGTCTGGTTCAATTGATATTCTCATTTTAATTGAAAGCGTTTTAGATCAGAAAAGGAATTTGTGTATTATAATATTTATACAATAGTAATTTTTACATTGAAAATATTAAACATGAAAACATTTTAATTCGGAGAAAAGCTAGGTATATCAATTAACAGTTATAATTAATAAAATTTAACAAAGATATTAACTATAAATTAATTATATATTATACCGTATAAAAAGTGAAAGTGAATGCGGTTGATGCGAACTCATAACTTCTAAGTAATTCTTGCTGTCAAAAAACTTTCAATATAAAAGTAGTTTGTTATGATAAGGTGATAATTCCCCTAATTGAAATTTTCTTTTTATCTTCAATCTTAACGAAGCTATGGGGAAATGATAAATTGGGGGGAGGGGGGTATTGAATATCGCTTTTCAGCTCATAACTTATTAGCAATTCTAGCAGACAAAAAACTTTTAGTATAAAAGTTGTTCGTTATCATAAGGTGATAATTCGCTTAATTGAAAATTTTTTTCTATCTTTAGTCGTAACAGAGCTATGGGGAAATGATGAGTTGAAGAGGGATTGAAAATGGCGTTTTACCTCATAACTTCTAAGAAATTGTGGCTATCAAAAAAGTTTCAATACAAAAGTTGTTTGTTGTGATAAGGCAATAATTCGCCTAATTTGAATTTTCTTTCTGTCTTGAATCGTAAGGGAATTATGGGAATATGAAATTTTCAGTCCCCCACCATTTCCACCCCCTTTGAGCTGGTTAGCCCATCTGTGAACTCGGCCGAGATTTTCACCGTCCTTACAACATATCCGTCGCCAGTTAAAATCTAATCAAAATTACTCTAGTTATCGTGTTTACAAAATAACACGGGCCAAAGCGTTATTCATATACTTCTCTACTACTAATAATAAGGAAAAGAACATTTTGCCCTCTATTCTCATAAGTATTGGAGCTACAAGAATGAAAGAGGGTGGAAGAAACTGCAAATGACGAGAGCTTTCCAACAAGGGGTAACATGCTTAGGTTAAAACGTACTTTAAGTTAGGGGGAGAGGAGGGGAAGGGTGAGAAAATCACTTTTCAGCTCATAACTTCTAAGCAATTGTAGCTATCGAAAAAGTTTAAATTCAAATATTGTTTGTTATAATAAGGCAATAATTCGCCTAATTTGAATTTTTTTCTATTTTCATTTGTAAAGGAATTATGGGAAAATGAAAATTTCCACCCCCCACCATTTCCACCCCCTTTGAGCTGGATAGCCCATCTACGAACTCGACCGAGATTTTCACAATCCTTACAACATATCCCAAGCTGGTTAAATTTACATCAAAATTACTCCAGTTATCGTGTTCACAATATAACATGGAAAAAAGCGTTATACATATATATATATATATACCTATATATATATATATATATATATATATATATATATATATATAAACTTTTTAACGAAGGGTGGTTTTGGGTTCTAGGGGTCATGATCGGTGAAGATCTGCAGAAATTTTCCGAAAGTCGTGTCATGAGAACCATTGCAATAGGTAGAGTTCCTATAAGGAATCTACCTAAAAATAGACTACAAAATATTTAGCTACAACAAAGAAAAAACATTTCCTGAAAGATTAATTAAACGTTTATTTCAAATATTCTATATTTTATGTTTGGCAACTTGTAGTTATTATTTTTTATTCCTTATGGACGATTTTTCTGTATTGTTTATTTACATTAAAATGCCATACTACGTCATTCCGGTGTAAGTAAGTAAGGAGCGGAGTCAATAAGTCAATGGAACATTCAAAGCAGAAGTTCAGGTTTATTGTAAATAAACAAACCAGAAAACTCGTCCATAAACTGATTGCGTTAAATTTTGAAAAGAAGATAGAGGTTCTACTAGCAGGGCGCCATTTTTTTTTGTCTTGACCGAATCAGATCGGCAATAGTTTAGTCCATGTTCTGATAGCAATTTTCCTTTCTTTGTTTAAGTGGATTGGAAAGAACTTGAAGAAGAATGAATAGGGGATAATCGCCTTTGCAGCTGAAAATCCATAAAACCCCTTAAATCAATCAATCAACCAAACTTTGCGTTAAATTGATTTAGAATTTGAAATTAATATAAAATCATAATGCATTTCTTGCTAATATAGTTGATTAAATTTATTTAAGTTCTTTTAATTTAAGTGAATTTATCGTTTGTTAAATACCATCTGTTATTTTATATTTTGTATGAAAGTTGAGTCTCTAAAATTATTTTAATTATATTCTTTATTTTAATGTGCATGAATATTTCAACTTAGTTTGTTCAAAAGTAATAGGCAATTGCCGTTAAACACTTTATTTTTCATAGACGAGAAAACATGTTATTTTTATTCTTTGAAAGCTTATAGATCCAGCAAACTTTTTGAAATGCTTCAGCGTCAAAGGTAAATCAGAGATTGAATTAAATATCTGTTGAATAATAAAGAAGAATCGAACAATTCAAGATTCCAACGATCTCTTTTGTCGTTTTCAGGCAATTTCTGATTATAAATACGGATACACAAATTCAAGATATGGAATTTAATCTGTCAGTCATTTTCCATGTCTTGGGCAACTGGGAAAGTAACAAGATGTGGACTGATGATGTGAAGGTAATTCCTTTAATATTTTCACCATCTTTGAAAACATAAAAATGTGGACCACTAGTATTCACGAAAAATGTTTAACTATTCTACTGTTACCGCTTCAGAAAGTATCTTTTAGTAAGTTTTTTTTAATCATTATTTTAAGAGTTTGTATTTATATCTTTTTAAGAGTATGCATTTGTTGTTTGAAATGTTATACCTTGGATCCTGTTAGCCTGTTTGTAGAAGACTGCATGTTTAAGTAGCTCACCCCCCTATTTTGTTATGTCTGTTATCTTTTTATTGCTTTATTTTTTTATTGTTTGTTGATACTTGATCTTCCATTTTTACATGTCACCGTATTCTAGAGAACATATTTAACTAGTGCGTGTTGCTTTTGCATTTGTATATTTGGATTCCTTTTTTTCTCTGTCTCTTGCTACCTTTGTTTGTTAGTTTTTGTATTTGTATATATTTGTATAATTGAATACATTTTTTCCTCTTTTGGTATCTTTGCTAGTTAGCACTTTGTATGTAAGATTTAAACTGATAGCTTTCAGTTCTTCCATTCTCTTCCATGAATGGTGCAATTTATTAGAAGAAAAAGAAAATGTTGTGCAATGCTAGTTCAGCAACAATTTCCAGAATTCGAATGTTCTAAAAACAATCCCACCCATTTAATTTTTTTTCAAAATTTTTAAATATTTCTTCTCTTTTTTCTCATAGATAATAAAAAAAGCACCACCCAGGCCTCCCCATTGCCATTCACATCCATCCCAAACTGATCAGGAGCGACCCACAGTCTAGGAACGGGGATGTGACGTGGCATAGTAGTATTCCCGAAGAACAGCAACTCTACACAAGTTCAAATTTAAATTTTATTTCGAAATTTAAATAAAAGTTAAAAAGAAGGCAATGGATTTGCGGGTGACGACGTAAGACTGAGAGCACACCAGACTCAGCATCTTAGCATAAACTAAGTGCTGACTCCGTCTATCCTTATTTTTAACTGACATAATTTCCTGCCTCTAGCTCGGAATTCATTATTTCATAAAGTATATACTAGAATAAAGCAATTTTGTTATTAATATGCGAAAGTTTTTGATTAGTATGTACTCTCAAGAACACAATAGTGTGAATAGTATACAACAACCCAGGTAGCAATTTTAGTTTGCAGCAATCTTGCTCTGCAAATATGCAAGCTTGCAGTAAGTTTGACACGGCAAGAGTGCAAGCTTGAAACAAGTTATTGCAAACGAGTTAGTCACCACGCGTCGAACTTGCAGCAAGCTTGTTGCGTCAAACTCATTGTAAACTATAGCAAAAACGGAGCATGCAGACAAACCTCGGATTCCAATCCCCCGATAACCCACTTCATAGCCATTCGCCTTAGTCACTCAGCGAACGGGACTCTGATAAGAGAAGACAGACTGCGCTAATAGATCGTGCATCTACACGTTTTATTTTAAACTGTTTTCTAGATTTCATTAATTTTTTAAATTTTGTGTTGAGAGTATGATTTGAAGTCAAAGAGAGAGCGATTTTCACTAATGACTAGGTTTTGCTAGTAGAATAAATTATGAAATTAGGGTTCAAAAGTAATTACTTTCAAAAATATGGGACAAAATGTACGTTATTATTTTTCAACAAATATTGACTTTTTTTAGGTTTAGTTTTGTTTATGGACGTTAAAATTTCAACATTAAGAAAAAGGCGATCTATAGTTTTCTGTAAAGTGGAAGTTCTACATATATTTAGTAAAAAGATAGAGAATTTTTCAAATTTTTTAAATAAAAAGACATAGTTAGTTTTTTTTCAAATTATCATTGATTTGTTGAATTCATAAAAAGACGGACACCCTTCTTAACAATTTTTACATAAAAATGCTAAAGAATTTGAAAGAAAACTTCCTTGTAAAAGTTTTGGTGTTCCCAGGATTATTTTATCCTTTCCATTTGGGGTAGCGACCCATTTTTTCTAAACGAAGAAATTAAAATATCGATGAAAAGAACTAAAAATGCCATTTATTAACATTTTGTAATGATTTTTTAAATAATATTTCTGCGCATGTTTGTATGAGATTCAGTAACTGATAAAATATTGAATTAGGAATGTTTTTAAGCATTATTTTTTTATCTGTCGGGAATAGTTTCCAAACTAGCTGACTATAAAATCTTTTCAGGTAAATTTGTTACGTCTTAAAATTGTTCGAAATTTTTTAATATGACACAAGTATTAAAAAATATAATATAATTATAAGAGTTTATAAATATCTGCTTCAATTTTCGTAGAAGTGCTCGGATTTAAATGCTTCGTATATATACGCATTAATTTTTTGGACTTTTATGATTTTAACAAAATTCCAAATTTCCTTATTTCATTAGATTCTAATTTTATAACTCTTGTTTACTGCTTGATATTTTTTGCCAGGCAGGATTTCAGGCCTTTCTTCATACAATTGATGACTAGTTGTTTTCTTTCATCGTTATGCAACTGTTGCTCGCGTTCATTGGCAAATACGCATTTGTAGTTATAGATTAGAAGCCAAAATTTTGTAAGTGTAACTGGAATGAATTTCAAAAAATTCAAATATCATCTAATCCAAACAGATTTGCATCCCATTTAGTTATTGTTTCTATAACTCGTGAATTAAAAATGACTCATTATTATAAAGAATAGTTTCAGTATTTCACTTTTAAATTTTCTCAGAATATAACGTGAATTTGTTAAACTAGTGTCATTTGGAGTTTTAAAAGTTGAGTTCGTTCTTTCAGCATACTTTTGCACAATAAAATGATATTTTAAGAAATGCAGTAGGAATTCGTCAATATGCTATTTTCAAATGCGCTCGTTTATCATATCTATCATCTGCATTTCATGTTTTTGGTGCGGAATTGTACCTAAAATATTGTTAATATATTTTATTATAAATGATAGAATCTGCGTATATAATATTTCGAATATTTTTAAATGTACTGTAAGTGGTAAAATATTTAATAATTTGTATCACAGAAAAAAATTTCAACAAATGTATAGACTTATTATGACCTTCTAAAAGACGAAAGCAAATAAAGCAGACGGAAGATATACTGAAGGGACCATTTTAATTGACCAATAGCAGATGATTACATCATACCAATCATCATCAATCACACAATACCATTTTGAAAATTGTTCTAGATACTGACAATATTGGTTTTCTTGATATTATCTTGAGAATATTACTTCGGGAAAATGAAAATTCATTTCATTTCGATTATTGTTGCTCAAAAAAGCATTATGTAATGCAATAGAAAAGAAGAAGAATAAACAAGGATAGCCTGCTTTCTATATGGGCGTTTGATCAATACATCATAGAAAATCGATATTCATTTCTTAAACATACGCAATTGATTCTGATTTAAAATACATAAAGCCAAGATAACACCTATTACATTTTTTACTTGCAATCGACGCTCGCTGTACGCAATCCAACTAATTATATATGGACAAAAGTATTCGGACACTTTCAAATTTTCATATTTTTACTTTCTCGTATAATGAAGTATACAAAGAGAAAAGTATTGTAATCGCCAAAAAAATTCGAACTCGAGATTTTGACGAATCTCCACGTTTTAGACCCTGAGTCCGAAAAACACAATTACTTTTGGAATTATGTCTGTCTGTCTGTGTGTGTGTGTCTGTTCAGAACACGATAACTCGAAAACTATTAGAGCTACGGGGATGAAATTTGAATGTATCTTTAAACATACTTGTAGGTTTCGCCAAATTTTGGACAAAACTGTCAACGGGAAGTTCAATCATCTTGCATGTTCTGAGGTCATGCGAACGCTATAACTCAAAAAACTTGAAAGCCAGATGGATAAAATTTTACACAGTTTTATCGCTGTCATGAATGTAGGTCCGTATAAAAATTTTGGGCCAACCGTCAACGGGTTGACTGTCTGTCGGTCTGTATAATCGCATACTGTTAAGCTCGTTTCAAAACCATCTCCACATCGCATGCCTACTAGCTATCTCTGGTACCTCCAAGCGGAGGATTGCCGTCACTTGTCCTTGAGACGGAGTTTGTGATTGATATGTTTTTATCTCCTGTTTTGTTGCTCGCTGGTATAATAGCGGATCTTCCTGAGTATGATGGAAAATAAATATTGCTAAGTTTTAATACACAGGTATCTCTTTTAATATGATTCTTCACTAAATATTTTATAATCACTATAATCTGCAATGAAAACCTTCTGGATATTCGTTGCATTCTGGATTACAGTAGGCCTTTGATTTTTTTTTATCCACGCAAGGAGGGAAATAACAAATTTTAGCAGTATACGAAAGTTTAGGGGAGGCCACTCCCACTGGTTTAGAATTCTCCAGAGATGATTAACTGAGGTGCCCTTAAACTCGATCATGTGAAAAAAAGTAGGCTGTAACTCACATTTTATATTGAAGATCGGTCCTGCGAGGGCAATTAGGGACCATCTTGGCCAAACTGATGGAAGACAACATTTCGCACTGCATACCCCGCTTACATGAATACTGATAACGCTGATGAAATTCTTTCAGAAATGGTTATGTTTAAGTGCATAATAATTTACAGAAAATTTTCGTAAATTCAGGTAAATATTTGGAGGAAGATATAAAAGAGGTTTTCTAAAAAATCCCAAATTTTCCGTACCTGTGTTTTTTAGTTATAACATGCAGAAGTTTTTTCTTATATTAATACGAAAGCTACTGCGAAAAGATGACTAATATATTACAGAAGCCATTGTGTAAAAAAGTTGCGATAAATTTCAATATAAACAGGAAATATAAAATTTCTAGTAAATATTTTACTGAGCATGCGCGAACATAGCATAATTTTCAACTCAACTTTAAATTACAGATAATAGGACACTTATAAAAAATTCAGTTCAATATCAATAGTATTAGAAGATATCAGCATTCAGCAAGCACATTTTTGCTCCTATCGAAGGAAAATCAGATGACGAGGGGTTGTACACAAATTGATAGTTTTTAAAACTTTATCTTAGAATAAGATTATATTTGTATAGTGGTTAGAGTTTGCTGAATACTCTTGAACATTTTATTAATTACGTACATAACTTTAAATTCCGCTACATTTGGCACTATAAACCTAGCAATTTTTTACTTTTAATCTATATTATTTACATGATTATTAACAAGTTACTATATTTTGCACATTTTACGGCAAAGATATTTTAAATTAATTTCTTTTGTATGTCAGAATCGCAGTTTTTTATAAAAAGTTTCTTTTCTTAAAATATATAATAATCTAACCACCACCATGGCAAAATACGACACACACACACACACACCAGCACACACACACACACATACACACACACACACACACACACACACACACACACACACACAATACACATGTATATATATATTCCTATGAAATATTGAGTGTCTATTGGGTATTATAAAATTTCAACCACTAATAAATATAACTATCCAAAAGATATGTTTTAAATATTATTTGTGTACAATCCTCATCTTTAACTTCTTGATAGAGATGAAATTCTGCTCGTTGTAATGCTGATATCTTTTTTTTAATACTATTGATATTGAACTGAATTTTTTATACAAGGTCTCTATATATCTGTTTAAATTTGTAAAAAAAACACATATGTATATGTCGCATGCGCAGTAAAAAATTATTACGAAATGTCATATATCTGTTATATCGAAATTTTTTTCCCAAATTTAAGACATGCTTTGTAATATATTGTCATTTTCTGTAAGTTTCTCATTATATAAAAAACACTGTACTTATAGCAAAAAATAGGGGGAAAATTTGGAATTTGTAAGAAACCTTTTATCTTCCCAAATATTTAAATGAGTTACGAAAATTCATGTAATATTATAATAAATATAACAATTTTGAAAGTTTCATCTTGTTATCAGTATTCCTGTAGCGGTGGGTAAGAAAGATTTTTTTTCATCAGTTTGAGAGGTCCCCTAATGCCTTCAGGACCGAATCTCAAATGAAAAATGATTGTTAGTCTCATTCTTTACATGGTGAAGTTTAAGGGCAGTCAGTTAATCTTTCCGAGAAATCCTAAAAAAGTGTGAAATTTGAAGTGTCCGGATACTTTGTCCATATAGTGTATGCTCATTTCTATTGAAAAAAGGAGCAATATAAATTGTTTGAAAATGAAACTTTTCTCCGGTGGTTTGATGTACTCACCCACTCAATGTTTGATAAACAAACTCTGCCGTCGAACATAAGTGAAATTACATATAAAAAAAATCTTTTCGGATATGATTTAGTGACGGCACAAGTAGTCGTGACACACTATTCCAATCATGGTGCAAATGTAGTGGCGATGAGGATGTGGATGAGGACACCTCCTTCTGCCGAATTCCTGAGACAGGAAGTCGTTCGGAAACGAATCGATCCCCATGGAATACATTGATCAAAGCTTATTTGTAGCCCAAGAAGTGTCCCCTGAAGTATAGATGAAAACAAACGATTAGCCTCTGCCAGAAGCCTTTTGTAAGAAAACAGCTGAAGGAAGGTCTTTTATAACTGGGGATTCTATGCCTGTTAGAGGGCATAATGCCCGCTTTTGCTAAGAGTTCGTGTTCTCTGCGAAGACTCCATTGCGCATTCATGCAACAAGCTTGTCTGGTTAGAAGATTTGTCGGAAGGGACTTAACAAATTCCTCATAGCTTATTATGGCTTCAGGAGACCGGAACCCGCTACTTTGACGTCGCCATCTCGTCCTCGATTGAGATACTCTTCTTTTCTGATGGTATGCGACCTGTCACAGATAACATCAAGAATGTGCAAAATATTTTAGTTATTTCTAATATTCATCATTAAATCCATGAAGCTCCAAAGTATTTGTGCAAATTTAAAGATCCTAGTTAGATCCTTACAGAATGTTACTTTTGTTCTCCCTTTCATTTACACGTTGTGAAAACTCGACATCGTCTCATTTTGAGAATAGACAGCGTGTATTTTCCACAGTTCGGATTGGAAAAATTTTGCGACACCAGAGTTAAAAAAGGATTCTCTTATCAAGAAGCAAGCACCAGTTTATTACTCTGAGTTCGCTGTTTTCAACTGTGTTTCATGTGTGTAATTTGTCGTAAAACTGACTCAATTCCATTGTCTTGTACCCTAACTAATTATAAGCAATAGAGTTCCTTAGAAGAAATGTAGCATTAAAATGTTTGCGAAAGCAGTTATATTTCAAAATTTAAATTTAGAAGTTGGTTCCTAATTGAATAACTGTGCGTCCAATCAATGATAACTGAAAGAAGTTCAATTATAAATAATAATTAATCAGCAAATTTGATTGAAATATTTTTAGTTGAGAGGATTTTCATACTTATTTTTACTTATGGGGATTGATGAATCAGCAAGAATTAGATCCTGCTAAATTTTCTACTCGGTCAAAAGGTTGTAGTATTTTGACCCTCCACTTGGGACTGCGAACTATCGTTTAAGAAGCCCTGATACAGAGTCTGCTGAATTTTAAAAAAAATCAAATTTGCAAAATGTTTTTAGGATTTGCATTGTCAGTCATACTCAATGAAAATATTACATAGCTATCATATTAATTTTCATGCGCGTTGCTACTCCTTTCAGTGAAAAGTTAAATAAACTCATTTGCTAGAAACTTACCGTACCTAGAATTAAAAATAATTTTCCCAAAAATTATGGAAAGTCTAGAAAAAAAATAACGAGACAAACTAACATCATTGTATAGATAATTTTTCTGTTATAAGATAGAGTGAAAATAGTCTTCTTTGGATGATAGTTTTCGAGCTTATCGCTGGAAAACACCAAAATTACAAAACAAAAAGTTCAGACAAAATTCTAAAAACACTTCTTTGGAACTCGAGGAGATCTCAAACGTCGAAATTCATCAAAGTCTGGATGTCGAGTATTTTTGACTATTGCGATACTTTATCAATAATAAGCATTTGAGTTACAATTATTATGTTATACTATCATTTGAAAGAAACTGATTCGAAGGAATATTCTTTTTCTTGAATAATAGTCACAGAATCTTTTTTGAAGCTTTCAACAACGACAGATTGCGAAATCCATACTTTAAATTAAAGTATTTGATTATCTCGGTATACCCACTACAAAAGAACCGCTATCAGGGCTGTGAGTGTGTGAGATTGTGAATGAGAGGTTTGCTATTTACTTGATTAGAATTTTGATAATGAGTCTTGTATAAGTTCGTATGGAAAAATCAGTGAAAATAAGGTTGTCTTTTTCATAATATTCAATTCTTTGGTTAAAAATTGTAGTATCTGTTTTTTTCCCCAACATATTGTGAAAAGTATATATATCATTTTTAACATATAGCATATTATAACACATACATCACATAAACTTTATATAATTCAAGCTATTGTTCAACTGGTTTTTGTTTTAGAAAGAAGATCGTTTTCTTTAAATATATTTATGAAAGATAATCTTATTATTTGGATTAATAAATATTTCTGGAGAGTTTTAATTGTACTTTATCTAAATACACTGCTCACAAAATTTAGGGGGTATTTTTAAATGAATATGAAGTAATAAAGAAAAAAGAGAGGCGTTTTATTTTTTTACTAAACCAGAGCATCAGGGTTTCATCTTGTCGTTTGCTTTTCTAATGTTCTTGGTTAATCTAAAAATGAAATGGTTCGTTTTTTATCGGTTCGTATTCATTTTGAAATAGTCCTAATTTTTGTGAATAATATATTTTAAATAGAAAAAGGGCCTTTCTTCAAAAATTATAAATAAATTAAAGTGTTTTTTAAAGAAACAGATGTCATCTGCAAAAGTACTGAGTCTGTTATGTTTATAATTTAAGGAATATATTGATTTGGAAGTGAGCAGGCGTTTTAACATTTATGTAAATAAGCAGTTCAACACCCAGATATTTAATTAGCGATGTAGGAATATCATGGAGGATTTAACAAGAATAATCTTTTATATGATTTTAAATTAATTTCTCAGCGCATCGCAAAGGTTATGCGTGTTCTCTAATTTTTTAAATTTTGGGACTTTTATTACTTTTATAAAACTGGAAGAAATGAAGAAATATTATATCCCTAATTTGTGGTGTAAAGAGATATTAAATGTAATTTTTAAAGGCCCAAATGGTCAATTGTGAATTTAGAATGCTCATGAAAGACAAAGTACAACAACTTTTATTTATTTCAATTCCATTCTAGTATGTATTTTGGCTTCTATTAAGATCTGAAATTTCTGATTGCATCACAACTTCTAAGTTCACAATAGTTAATGCTCCATTTCCAATTGGTGCTGAACTAACAGAAATTTTACATTCGTAATAAACAACTCTAATAACCGTTGTTTAACTTCGACCATTAGCTTTTAGCCTCATATGCTAAGAACTCTCAGTTGCATATAAATTTAAAACATATAAAAAACCCCAGAAGTTAAACACTGCTATCAATACAGAAGAGTTTCTGGAAATCATTTATGGACCATTCAGTTTTACTGATTCCTAACCCGTAGGGCCTACTCTCTTAGGGAGATCCAAACATACGAATAATTCTAAGAATATAATTATTGAAGCAAAATAAGAAAGAATGTATGTAGGATATTACCCGTAAAGAATAATTTAATCACTGTATAAAGAAGGATGTAAGAGCTAGATTAATTTTTTTGGCGATAGATGGAGCCAGAGTTCTGCTCTGTACGAACTACGAGCAGCGCCTTCTTTTTCCAAACAAAACCAGACTGCACGCTGAGAGCAGGACAGCCCACCGCAGGCAGCCGAAATGTTAAAACCTCTCTCAATCCCTCTGTAGTAAATCAGATCAGTCTTGGCGCTGTTAAGCCGCCCGATCTCCAGGTTGTAAGTAACTATGTCCCGTCTAACTTTCCTTATGGCTTTCTAATCTGTAAATCTCTAATACCGTAATATTCTTAACCCGTAACATCTATCCCTCGTTAATCTGGTTCAACCTAGTAAACATGACTTCATGTAAATTAGCTATTTTCTCGTTAACTTTCTGTGTATATGCCTTCCCCCCTGTAAATTCTCCCCATAGTACTTAATAAATGTTTTTGTATTTAACTTGAAGTCTCCTCACTTATTTTATGTAATATTTTGTTCTAAATTTAATGTAGTAAAAACCCTTAAATCCCCTAGACATAAACCCGGTCTATTTACCCCTTAAAGGTAACCCTTCCGTGGGCATTTTGTTTATTGAACGGAATCCCACATGTATTATATAAATTCAAAAATAAAATGTCACCCTTAAAAATAGGTGAATACGTACAGATAAATGTAAAAGGTATTTATGTCTATCAGTGGATGGAAGCCAGATTAAAGCTAATATGGAAAGTTGAGTCTCAAATATTAAAAAGCTAAGCATTAACGGGTTACTTTATTCTGCATTTATATTAGAAAGATATCGACGTACTAAATTGATTCATGTTTAGTTGCATACTTTATTTTAAAAGATAAGACTCTGGGAGGGAAACAAATTATTTAAGACGTGACAAAATTGGCTTACAACAAGTCATCTTTTGGTTTCTTATACTAAAACATATTTATTTTACTTAGCAGTGTAGAAGAAAATGTCCTTCGCTGATAAACTTTCCTATTTTCAAAAGTTTCTTTTGGTTAACCCGGTGTTTAACAATTTGATGACCTATATTAACTTCTGTAAACAACCTTGGAAGTGTTCGGTTATAAGAAAATGGCGAATTAAGTTCGTGTTCAAATTTTATTTTCCTACGTGTTAAGTTCACATCACCATTACATTTTGATTTATTTTATAATCTATAAACGCTGTTGGAGAAAGAACAAAGTACTGACGCGAATTAAAATATACTGCGAAACCTCTAACTTGTGTAAAGGAAAATGAAATGTTTTACCGATATGTTATATCTGTACGTGTCAGTGCTGATTAATAAAATGTGTTTGTTGATTTCCTGTGCGATTCTTTTTTTCAGATATACAGCGTGAAACTTTATCTTTCTTTTGACAGCTGTAAAACATCGGGTAGGTGCAGAAGAGCCTCCCAGAGAATTAATTTATTTCCTTGCTATATCTTTTTTAAAAAACGCTTTATTACTATTAGATATGAAATTAATAATCAGAAGGACTTTTACATTACGGCAATAACTTTTCTTTAAATATAACTTTTTTTTACATGTAATTTCGTATGGCCAGCTTGGAAGGCATTTGCTCAAAAATATCACATTATATTACATAAAAACAAGTTATTTTAGAGCATAGTTGCAACGCATTTCATTGAAAATCCCTTATTGACACTTGTATGTGTCCATGAAAAGCAGTTTCAAGTGGAGTGCAAGTCATATAATTCTATATTATTAGTTTTCTAGTAATTAATTGAGCCAGTGACCAGTCCAGGATTCGTGTCGGGGGGGGGGGGGTGCTGAGGTCATAAAAATTTTATATCGTAGTGACGAATGTCAAACATCATAGCTTATGTAAGCTAAAACACTTTAACTTTACAAACTTTCCTCACCTGACAATAAGAATCATAAAGAACACTACAATAATTTCGATAATTTTATAAAAAATACCATGAAATAACTAGCCAAAAAATGTTTTCGACCGCTTCAACGCTACAAGTACAAGTGGAATGACTAGAAAAGTAGGAAAATTTTGGAGCCTGTCAAGCTAGAAAGCAATGTTATCACGATTTTATTATTATTTTTAAAAATGAAAATTAAGAACAAACAGTTGCAGCGATTTTAAATAAAATGAAGAATTTTGGTTTTTCTGCGGAGGGGGGGGGCTGCAGCTCGATAGCCCCCACCCCCTGGAGTCGTCAGTAAATTGAGCCAATTTCAATCGCATGCATAGCAAATATTAAGAGAATTAGATTTAAAAAAAAAACACAATTTGTAAAAACTTTCGCTATTCGAAAACTATATTACCCAGCCTTATTAGAAGTTGTTATTTATAATTTAAGAAGCCTTGCCCAACAATATAGCCTGTGGATTTTCCAGAATGAAAACTAAAAGAAACTGTAGGTTTGATTCAGATAGTTGGGAAACGGAATATTTTGAGTTTTTGAAATATATATGAGGAATTAAAATTGCCAGGAAAAAATTTAAGATGGTTGATATCACTCATGGATTTCAAAATTGAGTTTATTTAGAATTTAAAATGGAACGTGCTCAGAACCCTACTATGTAAATCACAAAAGCCAATTTCAGCCATTGGTCGTCACCAGGAGTATAAAAGGGTTAAAAACAAAAAATAAAACACACCGGAATTCCTTTTCTTACTTTCTAAATATTATTTTTATTAACTTTGTATGATAAAGACATGGCATAATTTTTTTTTTATGAAAAAACCAATTTTATTTCATTTTAAAGTTAAAAAGAAATGTATCCAATAATGGCAGTACAATATCCAAGGTATTTTTCTGTTCATTTCCACAATATTTTCAAAAATTTCTTTTTTTAATTATACTTACTATTATGTGCTCACAAAGAAATGTATTTAATATTTTCAGTAGGTGGATTTTCAACGCGCGTGTGAATAAGAAGAATAATTAAAAGTGCTTGTAACATTTTCCATGTAGTGGAAACGCACAAGCAAGTAAACAAAATAATTTTAAATATATATAATATTTTTATTAAACTGTGAGTGGCAATACATTTTTTTCAAAGTATGGTAAAGAAAACCGGGTATGCTTTTCGGTAAAAAAAAACCTTTTCTTGCTGATGCATCAGCCCAAAATTTAATACGGATCTATAATTTGGGTTTAAACACAACATTCCAAATTTCATCCAGCTAACTCATTGCATTTTTAAGTTATTATGTTTAGATGCTCACAGACAGACTGGCATTATTCCAAAAAGGTTTTTTCGGACCCAAGGAGGTCCAAAACATGGACATTCATCAAAATCTCGAGGTCGAATTTTTGAACGATCTTTCTCTAACTATACTTAGCGTATCAGAAAGTAAAAATTACGCATATTATTAAAATGTGATCATACGACGACTAAAAGTAATTAGCCAGGTACAAAGCGAACAAAATGTATGTATATATATTTTTTCTGAAACCGCTTTGAACATGCAATTTTACAATACAATAATTATACAATACAATTTTCTTACTTTTTTGACGAAGGTAATCTTTTTCTCCATCTTCTTCAAAACCAGCTCGTATGAGAGTTAAAATGCATGACACTATTGCAAAACATGGTAAAACATACAAAAAGTTAAGTCTCCGAAATGTGACGTTTGCCGTGGCCATTTAAGACTTTTCAATTGAGTAACACCCTAATTGGTACTGGCTTTACTCTATCCTTTCACAGGCAGGGCAATACGTCTCTAAAATTGGTACAGATGCCGACAAAGATGTTGGTCTGAGTTTTCTGTTTACTCCTTTCAGTTTCTTTTGTTGTAGTGGAAATGCCATGGAGACGAAAGTGAATTAAGCTCTTTCCGGCTTGTTATCGTTGCACCTTGTACTTGCTGTTCAATATCTGTTTGCTTACGTTTTCGGCACCAATATGTTCCGATTTTGAAATAATAGATAAGTCTTACCCCAAAATCGAAAACCTTTGTCAATAAATTGTATAATAGAGTTCTCAAGTTACTCAATAAATCTCGAATGCTCTTCAACCTACCAATCACCTTTTTGTAAACAGCATGTATAGAGAGCGTGCTTTTTGATACAGCTACCAACACTTTCCCTGTTTCATCTGATAAACTTTTGGACTTGTCAAGTGTTCTATATGCTGATCGTTGAAAATGAACATGGATTTTGTATTCATTTAACTTTATTTGGAGAAGAATCAATCAGCCCAATTTATTGTTCCCTATCAATCATCTTATTATAACTTACCTGATACCAGCTGCCATATATAACGAAAAGGAAACAAAGTTGTCATTTCATGTTTATGATTTTTGATATTGTTCAGAATTTTTTGGATGAAATTGTGCTCTATGATTTCTTTTGTACATTTGAATCACCGTGATGATAGGGATCGCAATTTTCATACGAGTAAACCCTTTTGAATTAATAGATCGTAATTAATTATTAAATTATCATCTTTTTTGTTCTTAAATTGCTACCTTTAAATAATATAGTGCACTCCCGATTATCCGGGTTAATCACCGGGAGGGGTCGCACGGACAATAGAAAAACACGGATAATACGAAAACTCCTTTTTATTAAAGAACAAATCAACATCAGTACAAAAAATATAAAAATTACTTACATTTGCATGCTGTATAACATCAAACTAGAAATTTTCCTTTTAACTTTTACTGCTTTAAAAAAAATCTGTAATGCGTCTGCTCTTTGTTCATCTCTTGTCGTATATCGACACATATTTTACGAACTGCAGTAATGTCACCGTAATCAAATCCTCTTTGTTCCATATAATCTAACAAAGTTTCCATAGATTGTAGAGCAGCAGAATGAGAAATTGTATTTCCCTCATTTAGTACATCTTCTGCATCAGTACTAGCTGATTCTCCATTATCAAGTTTTTTAAGGATTTCTAATTTTTGTTTAACATTTAAAACGTTTCGTTTTCGTTTCACATCACTCATTTTTACCAGTAAAAAATACGACGATAAACAAGACGCAAAAACTAAAGGAACACGTGCGAAAGTGAAAGATGACGAAGAAGTTAAAGAATGACGTGCCAGGGAAAAACGTGTTCGTACGAGAATGATCTAGCAGAAAGTGGATGATTCATTTCTCGGAAAATTAGGGGTTGAACCGGTAGAGATTGCACGTGGAGGAAGAAAGAAAAAATCTATTCTTTAGACTCCGTCGTCACGGCTCAATAGTTCCATGGAATTAATCTCTGGATAGAACATCAACAACGATTTTACATGCTTGATAAGCGTGAAAATGTTTCTCTTTAAATTTTTTGTGAGTCCGGAATGAGGACGCATAATCCGCAAACCGGATAATCCGCGCACGGATAATAGAGAGTATACTGTATTACATGATACTATATTTACACGTAAGTTCAGAAATATTTTCGAATAGAGAGTTTTATATATATTTCTAGAATAAAAAACAGAATATTATTATGAAAATCGTCCAGTGAATGTACGGTAGGCTTGGGTTGATACACGTTTTTGCCGTATCAGATACATGTTGATACTGATACTCGTTTGTACCCGATACATTTACTTGATACTTTTGTATCTGATACAGCCGGTAACCGATCCATTCCCCTTTGAAACGGAACTTCAATCGGGTACAGATACGAGTCTGTTTTCAAGTCGCAATGGCTTCGCGTCTTCGGAAGAGATATTTGCTGATGATGTCCAGATGGCTTCTGTTTTGACAGATATTAGACGGACGGGGGGAAAGAGGGAGGAAAGGATTTATTGATAAAGCTAGTAAATAGAAAAGCGATTATTCCGGGGCCCGGATTGATATACCGTTACATTTATTTGGTAGTGGCTGGAAATGAAAGAAGGCCATTTGTTGAGGAGGGGGTAAGCTCCCGTTTCGCTCAAAAACTCATTCCGAGATGCGTCCTTTTATTTTATTCAGAACCTGATCAATATAATTTCTTTATTTCAGATGTTAGCAACGATTCGTGTTGGAGATGGCGGTTATTTCAAAACACCCTTTTTTGGTTATTTCAACACCTAATTAACCTGGACCTGTTTAGGGTTGAGATTATTTTAAAGCTCTTTCGGTGATTTCCACTAAAGGGGATAACGAAGCTTTCTGTAATATACACGCCTCCCAAAATTTCCTTAGTGGTCTCATCGAAGGGATTTAAATATCCGATATTTCTGACACCTATTAAATGACTGCACCAGAAATAATTCTTGGTGCATTTTTAATGGTGGGATAGGCTGAGACTTCAGCAATTTAATGAAAATGACAGTTGTACTCAATAACCTAGGTTACAGAACTCGTGAGGTTATAGGTCAACCAACTCAAATAAACTTCAGCATGTAGGAGGTGTGTATTATTTGTACCGATTGAACTAAAAGTATTGCATTTCAACGATCGCCATAAAACGAAACCTTGCCTATGACCTTTGCTATTTAATACAGTGTTGCTAATATATTATTTAACTACATTAAATAAATTTATTTAATTGTAAAAATACTAATTCAGATTTTTTCTAAAAACCACCGCTCATTGATTAGTAGTGACCTGAATTCTTTAATTTACCCCATTTCCAAAACTAATTTGGCCGTTTTTTTTAATCCGGTTTTTGAGGGTTTTAAAAAAAAGCGGGTTATAATCAGGACAAAAATTACCAAAAAACTGGCTAATCGAAGAAAAAATAAAACGATTTTTGGTTTTAACCGGTAGGAATAGGTTCGAAAGTCCCTGGATGATGAATTCTGAATTGTTTTTTAAAAGATTCCAAAATATTTCAAACATTAGAAAAAATCTTTAAATTCCTTTACTGAAGTGAAACTCCACATTACTAAGCATGTTGTAGAGTGAGTATTACGAAATGATTACATACTGCATTTGCCATTTAGCGGGTAAACCTCATTGTGTTTTCCGTTATTACAACTCAGGTATATAAACGTTTATTCAAACTGCTTTTCCTCCAAGAGATAATGTATCTGCATGTTTAATCTTTCTTAAATCTTTTCAGTTTCAGTTTTTAATGTTTTAAGTCTCTGTTTAAGAACTTATTCTTCGTGTTACCTTTCGAAAACGTATAGATTGAAAAGTTTCATACGATTGTTATTTTGAAATGAAAATAAGGAAAATCTGATAATGAAGATGTGATATATTTACGAATTGAAATGATGTATATTAATAGCCTATGGACGGAAGTTAACAAAAATAACCCTTTGAATTAAAAACCATAATCTTTTGGATTGAAATTTGATTATGAAACCTCATGATAAGTACAACTACACACGCAAATGGCTCGATAACTGTTATCTGTTAGATAAATGCCCTATTTTCATCTCTGTTCTGTTTATTAGAAATAAAGCATTTCTTTAATTTACTAAATATGGAATAAAATGAATAAAATAATTTTAATCAAGAATTCCAAATTAACAAATTATTGTTCGTTCTTTGTGTTATTTGATGAAATTAAAAATTAATATTAGAATAAAATATTAACTTTATTTACAATGAAATCAGAATAGCAAGAAAATATCGTTTCTAATTTAACGTTATTTAACACTTTTTTATTTGATATAGATATACCAATTTAGTTCAAAGAAATTTCATTTTATATCTAAGGAATTAGAAAGTGGTTCTCAGGGATAATAAGAAAATGAACCGTTGTTATAAATAAGAAAGTACATTTTTCCAAGTAGAGGATGTAGGATAAAATGTAAAATAGACGTTTTGCAACTCTGAATCATTTTTTATCGATAAAAGTGTTAGAAAAATTAGAGTGAAAATGAAATGAATTAATTTTTTCGGAATGCAAGAGCTTTTGATTATTGACCAACTCAACAGTTGTTTTCTTAATTCTATAGGTTGAACATTTTCTTTTAATTAAATTTATATTAATTTTATATATGAAATTAATTGTATTTACTGCATACAAACAATTGTAACCATCCTAGACACAGAATATATTTTTTAAACTTAAAAGATGATCAACATCCTAATTGTCTTTCTGACGCGAATAAGTTTTTCTGCTTTATTTACTTTCCCGCTCCAACTATTGAAGTTAGATAATCCAGCTGAACTTACCGATTCCTCACCGTCTTCGTCACTTAATTCTGAAACGCTAAATTATTTATAATTTCAGGGAGAAGAGGTAAAATAATGGGAACAAAATTTGAGCATGCGCAATTCCTCCCTAAAGTCGGTCATCTAATTGGCGATGTTTATTAAGCAACTGAAATGACACAAGGCTGAGCGATTTCAACTTAACAGTCTTACTGCAATTCAGAATTCATGAAATATAAATATTGGTACTTAAAATGATGTAATGCATTCTGTGTTTGAAGTAAGACCTCAAAGATCGTATAATTTATAGTAAAGCAACTGTTACTTGTTAAAAAGTTGCAATATATTTCGCATATACGAGATTTCATTTTGAATAAAATTACTTGTCGGATAAACACGAAAGCTACTGACCTTCCATCTGATCTGTCTTCCCGACAAGCAGTCTGCAAAAGTTGGATTTTGATCAATCAATGAACATATTACATTCTTTTTCTTCTTCGTGTGAGAGAGAGCAACATGTTAGCTCATCTGTCTCTTTCTCTTTCTTGAATAAATATCATCGTCGTTAAAGTCGAAACCATTTTATCGTTATAATATCTTTATTTGTTGACTTTGATATTGCAATACCTTCAAGTTTTATGAGATAAATTTATTAAATTGTTGAAGATCAAATACGTGAATTGGAATTTTTATTTTTTAAAATTTACTCTTAGGTATTCAGTATCAATGAAATAGAACGAAAAATTCTGATTAACAAAATGACGAAATGTGATCGTTTTTTAATAAAACAATCTGGGGATATTTCCTTGAATTTTTCGATGAAAAGAACCATTACGAAAAATTAGATTTTGTTTGTTCTGAAACAAATCTGTAAGCTTCGGCTACTAATTGGTACCTAAAAATGGCAATTCATTCTTAAAATAATATTCTTAAAGCTACTTTTAATATTGATGGCATATTTCTCACAAAGAAATATAAGGTCTTCACAAATTAAGGAAATGTTTGCTTTAACAGATATTCATAGTTATAAAGTATTTGTCTGAAATGGCATAAATATAAGGTAAATTGAATATTTAAGAAGATTGACCTTTGTTAGTTAGTGTTAAAATATAGTATATATCAAAAAGACGAAACCTGACATTTCATTCTTAAATTTCTGTCTTTTTCAATTCCTACTATTAGGTCACACTCTCCCTATATATATTTATTTATATATCTTGTTCAAATTTTCAATCGTTAATAAAATACTTTTTATTCATCCACTAAAGTTCAAATACATTTTTTTAAACTTGTAGTGGATGACACTTGATGTTAATACAGTTTTTCAAATATTAATTCATTAATTAAATTTAATTAATTAATTTTAGTTTTATATGGGAGAAAGCATATGTCGCCTTGAGTCGTTTGGTTCGAATTTTTCTCAATAGATGGAGCTAGGTTTGCCAACTTCTAGACCTAATATCCTTTTTTTTCTGGTATGTTCACGAAGGCGTCATTTCTTCATGTATTTTTGTCAGAGGGTAATGTTGATTACTTTCTTTATCACTTTTAAGCATGTAGATCGCTGACCTAAGTAGGATTTGACTTAAATTTTTTTTTATATTACTTGTTTCATAATAACTGCATACAATGTAGTTAGAAGAAAAATCTGCAAACGCTCTCTCTATGGCATTGTTTTGTTTGATTTTCAAATGCAATGGGTTACTCATGAGTTTCCTTACTTCTGTGTTATGGTAAAAGACATAGAAATGCAAAATTATACTAGTTAGACTGCAATTGCTTAGACTAGTAGCATTTTTCTGTATTGAACTGTCAATACATTAACACCAAGATGCGGAGATTATTGCTTGCAAAAAGTTACGACAGTTAATTTTATTGATATTAAAAGAATCAATTTATTTTATCTTCTAGGTTCAATTTTTTAGACCTTCAAAATAATAACTTCGTTTTTATTTGATGAAGACTGTTTCTCTACTGGTAACTCTGAGTACTAAGTTGTCCGTTGAATAAGCCACCGGAAGTACACGGTGCTCATCTTGAAGAGAACTTCGGTTCCTCTTGCAATCGATGCAGTTTCATCATCAAAAATTTGAAGAAAATGTAACGAAATACCATCTGAAACTAATTTTCCTTGCTTTCTAAATCAAAATACAGTTCCCATATCACCAGCAAAATTTTATGGATACTTTTATGTTGTCAATGATCTGAATGATAGTTCGATACAAATTGAGTTTGAAACTAGTCCAGTTCCATTAAGAAAGCTTGTAGTGGTGAGGGTATGTTTCATCAGCTGGAAATTTCACGTGCAATGCAGCAGACTATCACAGAAAACGTAGACAAGATACGCGATGAGTATACTCTTGTTCCTGTGTAAAGCTGCTGTTATTCTCCAGATATATGTTTTCAGAAAGCCTTTGACATTAAATGATTATTGTTATTACTTGTTGTATAAAAGAGTATATCTTTCTTAATATTCTGTAACATTTTTCTATACAATAGATTTTTACAATATTGACTCTGATTAATTTCAAAACGATAGGCATATCGAAAAAGTTAAAAGCTAAATATTCGATCCATCAGTCTATTTTGCTCGAAACTCAACTACAGAAAAAATGTTCTAGATGATATAATTTATAATACAGGTATTTTAAAATTGTGTTATAAATTATTTCACTTAAATACTACAAAATTAACAAATATTTCAGTAAACCCTTTTCAAAGTAATATCTACAGCTTTTAGGAATGTGCAGTTATTTCTTCGTGACAGCTGGTGCTGGGATAACTGAAACTATTTTTACAAATGACTCCAAAACTAAAAATTATATTGGATGAATTTCATTTAGCGATTCAAATAATATTTCGGTAATACCAATCCAATTTTAATACGACAAATTACGAAAAACATGTCACACTAACGTATTGCCCTTTGTTCAAGACGCAGTCTTAATGTATAGAATTCAAGTATTTTTTAGCTTGCCTCCTATTTCATAGTTTATATCATTTCTTGAAAGTGCGCTGTGAATCAATAGGAAATAATGAAATATTTTAACAAATGCTTGGTCAGACCTGACTGTTGTACCATTAAAAATTCAACTTACCTAATTAATTATTTATCTATATTTCTTCCTAAAATTAAAAGCACAATATTCAGAATGGGATAAAATAATAGAGGCCAATGCCTTTAAAATGCAGTTAAAACTGATATGAATTATCAGCAGAATATAATTACGAAGTTAAATGACTTCATTCCGAGTCACTTGCCATGTGTTCTCTTAATCTATTGTGAAATTCGTCCTTTCTTAATCTTTACGAGATTATTTAGAAAAATAAAGCATTGAAACAGCCATTAGGATACATTCTATGATAAGTAAGGTTAATGACTTTAGATCCATCTAAGGCAAACTATTCATTTTTATTTTCAAGTTTCTGTGTTCCGTTTTCTGAAGAGCTCAACAGGCGTAATAATAACGTAGAGGCTAAATGG
>BGPR01006044.1:0-46554 GCA_013235015.1 Araneus ventricosus | reverse complement strand
TGCTAAAAAGATTAGCCTTGCATCATTTTGTTAGATTGCTTAAACTTAATTGATTCTTTTATCAGAGTAAAACAAACCATTACCTTCCCACTTTTTTCATGTTTTATTTATTTAGCACTTAAATGTCTTTTATTAATGCTTGGCAATTATGGCAACCAGGGCCGGCCGGAGTGGGGTGCGAACGCACTAGGCCCCGCGTTTTCTAAAGGCCCCGCGCAGCTGACTGATTTTGCAAATTAAAAATGTCTCCTCATTTTGTTATTTTAATTCGAATATACATACATACGGATTAAAATATAAAAAATAAGAAGAAATGCGAATATATAGTATATGTGCGATATCTGCACATTTCAAATCGTCGGAAAGATAGTTATGAAGCAGAGGGAAATCTCTAGACGGTGGATTTTTTTGCCAGCGTCGAATTAAGAACAAGATTCATTAGTCCGAGAATCGCAGCTTCAACGGGATCAACAAAGAGTTGAAAACGAAATATCGATATCAATGATCCTGGTATTTGGCCTGAAATTATAAACGATAAATTTAGAACGGCTACCATATGAATTAGCGTGACATAAGTAAAAAAAAAAACCCTACGATTTTACGAATGATAAATAGCAGAAGTTTTTCTGAAATTATTTAAGAAAATTAAAGAATGAGAAACATGAAGAACGAAGATGGGATGGTTACTCTCCTCAAAATACAAAGATGCCACGTTGTGCGACTCTTCAATATGTGCAGTGTAATAAATAGGATAATGTAATAAATTATTATTTTGTTTCACGAAATTAGTTTCAAGGCCCCGCAAATCAACTTTGTACCAGGCCCGCTTTTGTTCGGGCCGGCCCTGATGGCAACCCTACATATATGGCTGCGTACAACGTGTTTTTTCCTTGTGGTAGTAACTCATCCTGATGTCCGTCTGTGCTGTATCTGTCAGTCTATTGTTTAACGTAAGAACGAAATTTATTCATCAATACATAGATTATCCAAATATATCAAACGTATAATGTTCAAAACAGTTCGCTGGATCTAAACAGAAAGAATATTTTTCACTGTACATAATTTCGAGACCATAACACAACAGCAAAATGCGTTTCGTTTAAACTCTTTACGGCAGTGTTTCACCACCCCACGAGGAAAGTACGACAAAATATTGGTTTTATAACAACATCAAGCTTCGCATAATAAATTTTTTTGCTGTCGAGGCAGGTGTAAGTAAATTTAATACCACCGATTAAAATTTAACTTATTTAGCGATTTTTTTCATTTTTGGTTTTAATAATTATGCATGCTATTAATAATCAACTATTAGATGTTGCATGAACTGCAAAACATAGGTATAATAGTCGGGTTTTTACTCATCCGATTTGCTTTGTATTCGTCAATTATTTTTTTTGCAATCACTCCTACACACGCAAGTAATTTTATTCTTCACTTTCTGTAAAAAAGTAGAATAAACTGTCTTACGTGAACTGATTTTTTTTCCTTCCTAAACTTCTAAAGTTTAACGCGCTCCGAAAAAATCTCGAGGACAACTGTAGATATTAAGGTCCTATTCATACAAAAGGATGCAAACAATTTCTTGCAAACCGCAAAAGGTTCGGTACTTATGGTGAAATACTTCATGCAGAAGAAAACTTCAAATCGCCGTATAATGTGTTTTATTAGTTTAAATCTACATATATCTCGATTCATCTAAATAAATAACGAAAATCCTTACCAGCTCTGCCAACTGAATTCTTCGTGAGGGCAAGTTCTGGAAATAGCAAGCCAAGCTAAAAGCCTCTTGTCAGGTTGCGCTTCCCATCTGCGCATGAAAAAAAGCAACAATAAAATAAGCAAAAGAAAGCTCTTGTGGATCAATTTGCAGCATTTCAAGGGCACGCGACTGCTGGCGGGAAGAAGAGGTTATTGAAAGGTCGCGACAGGATGTCGTGAGGAGTTATGATTGAGAAAACGCAGTCTAGTTTTCATATCTATGGGTACAAAAGTTCAATTGAGAAAGCGGGATGTAAAAAAACAACAAAAATAGTGATGTTTCTGAAAGCTAATCGTTTCTTTTAATCAGCGAATAGATAATCATAGCTTTCAACTTAACTTCTCTGAGGGTGTTCGCATTTCTTTTATGGGACATTAAAAAGGTGTTTTACTGAATGCTAACCCCTCCCTCGAACGAATTAAATTCTTTCTTTGTTTATCGGCTTTTCAGGTAGTAGGGTCATTGTACTGATAACACTGGGGAAGAGAAAAATACTTTTTATTTGTCAGAGAAATTTAACAGTTTTAGTGTATATTGAGGCTGCTGATTTCGCAACTAATTTTACTTCTGCCGAATTGGCTCTAGTTTTTGAAATAATGCATATTGCCTCAGTAGGGTGGCCCGAAAAAAGACATTTTTTTTTCATGTTGCTATACAGCGGGAAAATTCGCGAAGTGGTGAGAAATAAAACGTGGAAAAAAATAATTAAATTGATTGATATCTGCGACTCCCACATGGGCCTTAAATGTCCTAAAAAGTGGCGAAATTAGACTGTTTTTCTTTAATTTTTAAAATTTAAAAAATTCTTTTTAATATAGTTATTATAAGCATTAGCTGTTAAGTACTCAACTTCTTAAGAGTAATAAATTTTATTTTATTAAAATCGGTCAATAAGTTCCTGTCACAGATTCCTTTCAAAGTTGTGAAAAATATGTGAAATTACTTCAATATGCAATTTTTAGTTTCTAATCAACATTATAATCTTCACACATCATTTTGTCAACGAAATGCACCAGGCAAAAGGTTATTTAGGTGTAAAAAATATCAAATTTATTTTCTTTGTTTGGGGGAACACTTGCAAAATTAAGCCCAAAACTAGAATATTTGTTAGTTCTGCACGTATACCAAGAATACAGAAAGTAACAAAAATAACACACCTTTAAGAAAAGCCTCGGCTACCAGGATATCAGAGTAATGGAGCAAAAATATCACGGGTACATACCACTGTACGTAAGAGGAAATCATAAAAACTTTTCCATGAAGTAACAGTTTTTTAAAAAATCCTCATTGGATTAGACTTAGTGCAACATCATCGTGCATTTTCACCATATCATTATGATTCATCTATAATATTTGTCGAAATTCATTTCTTTGTTTCATTCATTTTAATATTGTTTAAATTTCATTCTTTTTTAACTAGCTGCATGGCCCGGCGTTGCACGGGCAATTTTGAATAATGGGATGTTCCCGTCTTTAATTACTAATCTAGTCTTTTAATTACTAATTTTCATATGCCTGCCTCCAGTTTATTTTTTCTACACATATTGTCGCTAACGTAAACGTTACGTTCTCTCCAAAACGTAAAAAAATTCTTTGAATCCTATATTGCTTAATTAAAATTTTTAAATCCAACCTTTTAATCACCTTATAGTTAATAACCCAGCGTTTCTCGGAATCCACATTTTTTCATATGCCCGCCTCTGTTTTTTCCCCTACAAATATTGTCACTAAGCTTCCCAACAAACGTAATTCTCTTGTTGGATCAAAACTTTCAGTTCTAGCTTTTTTACTACCTTAAAGCAGTTTAGTTTGAATGAAAACGCGAGAATTCTTATGCTTATAAATTAAAACAGATTAGCATGATATTTGTTTTGCAAAAGAAAAAATAAAACCAAATAAAAAGCAGAAACGATAAATGATTTAATAGTACACCAAACTGATAAATTAAACATCAGAAACATATATTTTCGTCTTGCCCGTATTTGAATAATACTGAAAAAAACCCGGATAAAAATGAATAAATGTTTTCCCCCAACAAACGTAAATGTTACGAAACACCGTACAACAAAAAAAAAGAAAGCAAAATGCAGGAAAATAATTTTTTTCCCTATGTTTATAAATACAAACTCCAAAACGCGGAAGCTCCCTAAAAAAGAAAAAAAAAAATAAAACCTTTTATACAAACTAGATGCAAGAACAACCTATGTGACAGATAGTTATAGGAGCTGTCTATAGATGGCAGCATGAGGGAATCAATCAATATTAAGTTTTTAATTAATATCTTTTTAACTAATTACAATTTCGGAATTTAAATAGCCGAAATGGATTCCTTGGATTATTTTCCATCTTTTGGTACTTATGGCTAGTTTCAGGATACAGTGGTTCGTGAGAAGATAGAAGGACATACATATATACGTTTGTTGACGTTCACACACGTTGACACAGATTTTATGTGATTTCTACATAGTTTTATTATCTGATTTATATATTGATCACTCTTTAGGATTAAGTTGATTTGTTGTATTGATTTCATTTTATTATTGATTTATATTTGACGCATATTACTACTGTACTATAAATTTCACTCCATCTCAAAAACTAGAGCCAATCCGACAAGAAGAATGCTGAATTTGGAATCAGCACCGCGAAATTACCCTAAAATCACTGGAATATCATTGGCAAAACATCCGTGTTTACCAGAGTAATCAATCATTGCATGATAACCATAGTGGCGCACCGAGGGGTGAGCAAGGGAGGGGGTAGATACCCCTGACGCCCGTCTTAGAGGGCGCCATGGAGACAAAGCTAAGTGCGTTTATGCCTAATGAGACCATATACGCCCCGTTTTGAACGTGACCATCCCGTTTATTAAGTAGCTTGTCCCGTTGTCCCCAAGCACAACTTCGGGACGCCGAAGTGTCCCGTTTTTACTTTCTCGTATACGAATACAAAGAGAGAGTATTGTAATCGTCAAAAAAATTCGAACTCGAGATTTTGACGAATCTCCGAGTTTAGACCTTCCCGAGTCCGAAAAACACAATTTTGGAATTATGTCTGTCTGTGTGTCTGTGAACAAGATAACTCGAAAACTATTAGAACTACGGGGATGAAATTTGGTATGTGATATTGACAAATAATTTGTAGGTTTCTATCAAATTTTGAACAAAATCCGTCCAATGTCTGTCTGCCCGCATTCATGTGAACATTATAACTCGAAAACTTGAATAACTAGATGAATAAAATTTGGTACACAGTTTTATCATTAGGAATGTAGGTCCGTATCAAATTTTAAATAAACTGTCAAAGGGTTGACTGTCTGTTGGTCTGTGGCACTTACTTTTGAAAACACCTTGTCATTCTCCACACGCATGTACTCAGCACCTTCTGTGCACACGCGAAGGCTTTGGAGCGAATTACGTCAGTTTGTCCTTGAGTGAGTCGCAAGAGCGGGAAAAATCGGTACGCATCTCTTGAATTTGATTCTTTGCATGATATTTTTTTTCAATACTAGAATGAAAACCTTCTGATAGTCATAGGATTCTGCAACAGTAGGTTCGAATTTTTTTTATCCACGCGGGGGGGGGGAAACAGCACCTTTCTGGGGAAGTATACGAGAAAGTTTAGGGGAGAACACTCCCGCTGGTTAGAAAGAGAGTAAGCCGCGGTTATGGATTTCGTTCTGTGAAAAATTAGAAATATTTGAATCGGCGAATTTAAATAAAATACTTACTTTGAAGAAATCAGAGTATAATGAGAGATTCAAAGTTGTAATCAATGCGTTCTAGCTTTAATATTTATTAAAATCAGTTGAATAACAGTTAAAAGGTGCACATTTTAACCTTTCTTTGTTGCAATTCTTACTTGAATGAGTTCATTTGTTTCCTTCTCTCCCACTGTTTTCTTCAAATCACTTTTCTCCTATAACTAATTTTTTTATTCAGAATGAAAATGACATGCAGTAAAGTTCAGGGAATTACATTTAAGCAAAGAAATAGGTTCGTTCTTGAGATTCAGGCACAATTTAAAATATGTATATAAGTGTTAGATGTTAAAACTACAACATTCAAATCGTAAATATTTCAGAATTTTAAGAATTGTCACAATCTTATTAATTGATATGAATAACAATCCATTCCTTTGAAAACACGCACCATCATATAGTTCACATTGAAATAGCATTTTAACTAAGAAAGATTAAACATTGTTGAATAATTACATATAGTATATAATCGTTATGCTACACCTTTATTCTTTTTTTTTTTGCGTGTTGACACACACACGATTTCATAACCGTATTCAGTTCCAGTGCTGTGGTCTTTTACTCTGAATTAGATTACCTAAATTAAGTGGACTCAGATCGGAAGAAATATTTGGGAAAAGTACAGGATGAAGTCTCACTATTATGTATAGATTGATTGAGGCAGTTTTAGAAGAGGAATTTCAAGCCTAGTTGGATAAAAGATCAATGGTACCATGGACGTTGGAAAGGTACAATTGGTTGCTTGAAATATTGATTTGTTTAGTGTTAGAAAGTATACTCGTTTCCTGATTTTGAGATATTCTTCCTCGTAAGTAAATTATGCGTATTTTTTACAGTACCAAAAAAAACTATTATCAGAAATATCGAAATCAAGCCATTGAGGTAAATTTCAAAGCCATTTCTATATTCCTAACTTGGAAGACATTTACATGTTGGACATCTTAAGAATCATGTAATTTGATGCTGCCTTTAGATGCAGCTTAGCTAAGTATGAATAAAGTGGGTGAACGTAAGCACACCTTGGATGGATTTATGATGGGGAAAATGCAGTTGTTTACACCAGACAAAAAAAGCCTCTAAATTTCGATTAACAAATATCTCGAATGTTACCAAAGTTAAAAAAAAACAGCCCATTTGGGAAAAGGCAGTGTGCTCCGTTTTTCTAATTCAGACAACGACGTGGTGCTGAAAAAATGCGACTTATATAGCTGAGTGAAATCTGTATTGAAGGAAGAGTTGCCTATTATTATTATTATTATATTGAAACTTGGCAAATTTAAATGTTTTGAATTCAAATCTCCTGCAGTGCGAGAATTTTTCCTCTGGTCTCTTGAATTTCTGTGATTGTTATAAAACTACTGGAGACGTATTTTAGTGCATATAATAAGCACAATATTATTCATACAAGTTTTACAAATACAAATATATAATAATATTATACTGCTGCCTGTAAATGCGCATTCAATTGTAAAAAAATTGAAATTTTTCTTCTTCTCTGTGTGTAAATGCCTGCGCTCCACACCATGTGAAAGGCTAAAAAAGAATATTGTGTAACGAGCGTGAACTCAACGGCACCAATAGCAAGGTAGTCATTGGCGATGAAGCGTGAACCACGTATTAAGGGTAGGTTCGATGGACAAAGACTCCCAGGCCCCAACATGAAACCCAGATTCTTATGAAGCCGTCCTTTAAGGAAATGAAATGTGACAAAGCGAAAACCAAAAAATAGAGCAATTAAAATGCGGAACTGCATAATTAGCAGAAATTAAAATGGGAACAAAAACAACATAAAAAAGAGCCCCAGTAATAAAATATTTGGGAGTATTAATCGACTAACTTCGCTGCGGTACACCTTTCAGCAATAAAAGAACAAGTCCTTAATCCTTCACCAAGGGCGCAAGAATGTAACCGGAACAAGCTGGGGACTCAGTAAAATAGAAGTAAACTGATCTAACGGTGATTGTTAAGGCCTTCTCATGCCTCAGCAGCAAGGGCCACAACATCACTGCCAGACAATAGAAACACCGTCTTCTATCCAAAGAAAGTTTCTGCTCAATATCACAGGGGCGTACAACACTACCCCAACGGCTTCTCTCCAGGTCATAGAAGGTCTAATGCCTCTTCACATTAAAGCCAAAATGCAACCAATACTGGTAAGGGTAGGCCGCCTGGGTAGAAATTACGATTACGAAGGTATCCACTTCGACCATGAAATCTATGAGCAGCCATCACCACCATCAACAACACACCCTGCACTTTTTAGCCTGCAAGATAGAATCTCACATGGGGGACAAGGTCCTTCCAATAGAACGCCAATTGAAGTATACACAGATGGCTCAAAGATAAACGCTCAAACTTGTAGTGCTTTCTGTGCAATTTCAAACGAAGCTGTCACTAAAACCTGGAAGGCCAAGCTCAGCCAGCCAATACTGTGTTCCAAGCAGAAATGCTAGCTCTCAAAGCAGCCATCGAGTGGACCAACATTACAAACGAAGAAATCAACATCTGGAGTGACAGCGAGTCTAGCCTCCAAGCTCTTAAATCCTTTTATGTAAAGAGCAAAATCATTCAAGAGGCACAAATGACCCTTCTAGGAAATGCCAGAATCAGACATAAAAGGCAATGAAATAGCAGATACCCTTGCGAAGGAGGCAACCACGGATGGAATACCAGCCAGCTTTCCTTTCCCAAAAAAAGTTACCTAATGAACGAACTACTACAGCTCTCCCTCTCGCGTTGGCAAGCTGAGTGGGAAAATGATGAGACTGGCAGATCGGCTTACAGCATTAAACCGAAAATATCAAAAAAACAGCTGCACTAGTCCAGAGAATGCATCCAATTCGCCACTGGCCATGGGCCCTTCCCCACTACCTCAAGAGATTCGGTCTTAATTCCACAGACTATTGCGAATGTGGGGAAATAGGAAATCCCCTACACTACGCAACGAAATGCCCACTTACGTTATCATATCACCACAAGGAACCAAGTCCACAATTCATAGTCCATTGGTGGAAGAGCGCCCTATCCAGCAAACTCTCAAGACGAAATATAGATAATTTAATCACATTCCTAGCTACTAACAAAGACCTAATTAAAAGTTAAAATACAACACCGTCACATACTCCAGCCTAGAAATAGATACTACCAAAGATTCACCTCCCGAAACCAGAAATTCGATGAATACCCAGTTGAGCAGCAGAGCACACTAGCTTAAGAACAGCCACCACCAATTCTTCCATAATTCATTCGAAAAATTCACAGTTACCATCACTGCCAACCCTGTAGTAACAATTCCAGCGATCCCTAAGTATATATAACAAGACAGAACAAAAAAACCAGTCCCACAATTTTTAGGATGGTTGCGACAATAATCATCAATATAACAGGTTGTAATACATTATTCAATTCTTTATCGTAGCATCGAACAACACTAACAGCCTCGAATCATGGAGCTGCAACTGTATGAAACAATGTAACTAAAGGAAACATTCTACCCTTTCACTGCACTCATATGATAACTCCTATTGTATTTATTTTCAAGGCCGCGGTGCCTAGTGGTAAGGTCTTGGGTTTGGGGCCGGAGGGTTCCAGGTTCAAAACCAGGTTGAAGAGGGGGTACCAGCTCAGGCGTCGTCCTCGTCATCTGACTGCGGTTCAAAATTACAAGATCCGTCCGAAAATAGCCTTCGTGTTGCTTCAAAACGGGACGTTAATATAACTAAAACTTGTATATGTTTTATATTCTACTCGAATTGTAACCCTCTATATACTTTTCATTTTATTCTTCTTTGTTCATGTATAATTATGTTCCCTTTTATATGTTTTTATATCTTATGATTTATTTATTTATTTTTTTTGCTTTTCAATAAAGTTTCACATATACTCATCCAACCGACAGAGAGCCGTTTAGGCTCCGAGTTTGGGATATTCTGTGGTGTTATGTCCGGCGAAGTCATGTTACCAATATTTCAGAATAGGCACATTAGGTTAGATAGGGTTTGAATCCCTAATCATGGTCTTTTAATCGTATCCCTTCATTAATTTCTATGCTGTTTGTTGCTCCTGAAATTAAAAAACGCTGAGTGTGCTGGATGAACGACTTGTCATCGTTTTGCCCATTTGCATCTTCAAGAATTGATCCATTTATTTTCAGTTTATCACTGACATTATAATGATTCTTCTGAATTTGAATCCAAAAGTCTAATCTTCTTAAAGTTTCTTTAATCCCCATGTATTTTGAGTGACTATTTTATATTAAAAAAAATATTTGGAAGAAGAAAATGAGGGATTCGTTAAGTTTATTTCCTTGCATCCTGATTATACAAGACCATCCCTTGCATTTTGTATCAAAGTTGGTCTGGAATCATCTCCCTTATGCCGCCAGTGTGGCATAGTAGATTCGAACGACCATCTTTTACTATCCTGCACCGTATTTGAACAGCTCAGGAACAATCTCAGAGCGTCGTTGGGCATAGGAGCCCTCCATTACAATGGACCTTATGCATGTGACGTCACATCCTCCGACACGTGACCTGCCGGAGACAGCCATTGGTCAGTCTTAAACAGCTGACTCATAACTGCTTTTATTTCTGAGTCGCTTATAGGCCGATCGCTTTGTTTATTCCTCCACAGCTGTTTTTTTATACTCTCGAACCCAAACGGTGCATAAGGTCCATTGGATCTGCACTATTTCCACCTTTAACCGGAGAGCCTGCTCGGCTGTCCTTCATTTTCTTCAAAGCACCAATCTCTTTTAAGATTGCAATTTAAATTAAAGGATCACTGGCAAAGCCCGGTCTTTCGTGTAGCATAAGCCAGTACAAACACTCTTCGACTTGACTTGACTTGCATTTTGTAGTTCTTTGTATGAATTGAACATCTTCATTTCAAGTTTTCGCTCAAGCTCAAATGACGTGAATATACATGAACTCCGTCTCCTTTACCGTTTAGTAGTTCCTAAAAAGGAGACTAGACAATATTTCTGCTCTCTGGTCCTTGATATTTTAGTAGATATTAAACTAATAGGTATTCATTCTTCCAATAATAAAGTAAGTTTTTTTCGTGTTCATGTTTTTATAAGTCTGGTGATTAATTTTTATAGGAGAATTCATTTTCAGGTATTAAAAATTGCAATGCTTTTATGCAATTTGTTGAGAATAAAATTTCTATCGTGAAATTTTATTATTTTTTGCAACATTTAAACTGGAAGCTTTTAGAAACTAAAAGTATATCATTATTATGTTTATTTTGCCAAGTGTCGAGTAAAATCGCAGCTAAACAAATGACTCTTCCATTTTAGTAAGGCATTAAAGGAGTCATTTTTAAACCTGATTTTTGATACAGCAATTTTTTCATTTCATAGAAATATTGATAGACACAGAAAATATAAAGATTATCGAATTTTTTTTCTAATATATATCGCTGAGGAAACCTTATTTAATATGAAACTGGGACAAATTTGTTATACTAAGTAAAAACTAGTTCGAGATAAAATCTGGTCTGTCATTTAAGTGAAATCTAAATTGTAAGCGACGCTTTTATAGATGTTTCTCCATTTTGATGCAGTAATGTTCATAACCCTTTCCTTTCTACGGAAATTATCACATTTCAGAAAATGAACATTTTTCACTAAATCTAGTTTGCGTAAGAAGTATACTTTAGCATTATAGTGCGTGGAGGAAATTTAAAAAACATTCAGCTGAGTTTGTTTTGTTGAGCGCAAAACCATTTGCTTCATGAAAATTTGAGATTTTTATTCGTTTCCATCCATTTGTATATATTTACTTGAGGTGTTGTATAACGGTAAGTGAACCTCTCCCCACACAATCGCATATCTTAAGTCTAATACTTCCCCAGCTGGAAACTATACTTAATCCTCCAGCTGTGTATATCGTGTTTTAAGGGGAAATTAGTCTATATTTTACTGAATCTCGCGACTTTCGCTTGCTAGTGTGTTTACTTCTTATTCCAGCGTCGAACTGCATACTGTTGTAGTGTATCAAAACAACTAACTTAGTCTCAAAAATATGTGGGCTTATTTGAAAACATTTCTTTTAAAAAGCGGTTGAAAAATTCTGCAGTTGGAGGATTAAGACCAGAAAGTGACTGACCCAGAGGACTGAAGTTCCTTACGTTGGTGTGGAGCGGAAGTCTGGAGATTGGGTGGCTGTTCAGATGTTTTGGTCGTCTGAACCACAGTTCAAACTTAAGAAGTACGCCCTCAAATCGTTCCTTTTCGTAAAAAATTTATGTAAATTAAAATTTTAATATGATAGGTAGGGTAAGCAGGGATAACTTCATAATAAAATATGTATATATATTTTTTTACTTTTAATATATATATATATATATATTTTAAATCTAGATATTAAAATCGTGATGTAATAAAATGTCAACAATACATACATATACAATACATATTTTGCTTTTATTATTTTATATTTGACCAAACAGTAAACATAATGCATACTGGAGTTCAAAACATGAATATAATGAAAATGATAATAAATATATATATTTTAATTTTATGTTAATTTCAAGTAATTAAGTAATTTAAGAGTAAAATCATGACATGGATAAAGAGTATGGAAAACATCATGGGTTTTCGGAATCGAAACATAAAATACATCTAAATGTTTGTAACCTTAATGTTTTATACCCATTCCCAACATGGCTTGCCAATTGCTTATTACTTTTTTTAATTTGAATTCTTTATCATATTTTTGAGGGTAAGGATATGATAAAGGTCGCGTTGGTTTTAGGAGGTATTTTACAATTTTTTCTTATTTCTGGTTGAAAAAAATGCAGTGCCGAAATGGAAGTAAGCACAGCGTAAGATGTTAGACGACATTGCGATTGTGTCATACAATGCCACATTTAGTTACATATTTAGGCAATGCATAGTTACGCTTGAAGTGTCACATGAATTGACTCCATTATAATCATCTAGAAAAATGAACATTTTCTTAACCCTTTCAGTGTCAATGATGCCGTTTGGAATAATCATTTTCCTTATTTTTTTGTTCGCCATCTAAACTTGCCTCTGATACCAAATGGATATCATTAAATTCTTCGCATTTTCCTCTTTTCAAATATATTTTTATTCTTACCAATAAATGGCTACATTATCGATTTTATCTATTTAAAAATTGCTTTTTTGAGCTTCACTTCATTCAGCGCAAAAAGTCAAAATAAAAATTAATTTTAACATAATTTAAATGAAATTAAAGGTACAATTTCATCCTTATTATTTTTAAATGTTAAAATATTTTATTTCGGCTGTTTTTTTATTTTTTTTATTACGTTCCGTTATTTTTTTTTCTTTTTGTGCTTTCTTCTACAAAATGAGTACATTTCCCAAATTTCAGAATTTTCGAATGAATAATTCTATGCTTGGGACTGAGGGGAGGGGGGAGATTCTTCCATACACAATATTACCCATTTTCCACTTTTCAAGAGACCAGAGGAATAGTGCGGGAAATCATTTACAGAGGTAAAAATACTTTAGAAATTTGAGGGGATCAACAAAAAGTGTTATAAACGATGGGAAGACGTTAAAAAAGGGAATGTGAATGTTGGGCAATTCTTTATTTAGAGGAGCATTGTTTGCACATTCTCAAATTCTCCCTTATTTATCAGAGTTACACCTCGGGAACCGAATAGCATTTCTGTTTGATGTTCAAAACCAGTCGTGTAATCGCAAAATAAGCAGTGCCCGGATGCTCTGAAAGCAGCACATGAACGCTCTAACCTGTGTGAGAAAAATCGGGCTGTTTTAAGGACGTTTTTTACAATTTTTTGTTATTTATTTCTCTTTAAAAACAAGCAGTGCAGGAACGGCGTTCCGGTGCATGCCAGCTCCACTACATCCCTGCTCAAAACTCATGTTTTAGAACAGCTGTTATCTCAAAGATGAGGGGGGCTGTGAACTTCATAATATGGTACTGATTTATCAGGTCCGATGATATAAATCGTTGATATTTTTTCTGAATAAGATCTATGCTTCAATTTTCGGCATTTCAATTCTTTTTCTTGAATTTCTCAGAGACAAAAAGGTGAGTTTATTAGATAACCAGATTCAAATTAATAATAAGCAATAATATTCCAAAATAAATTATTATTGTTTATTCATTGATTAGACGTGGAATCTACCGTATTTCCTAAATATCAAAAGAAATATCTATAATTTTGTGATATTGTTTAGGTCCCACTTACTTCAGATGTGGCTTCAAGATAATGTATTAGCTTTTCATGTTAATTGAATCCATGATTTTCATATTTCTTTATCTTTTCTTCATGGTTCATAAAAAAATTAATTTCTGATATTGTGATTATGTTTATTCAAGTTATATTCAGGAAGAGCTTCTGGAAAATTCTTAGATGTTCTTGAAAGCAGTTTCTGTAACTTTTTTATAATATATATTTATGCTAGTTTAGGAATACTGTTTTTAAGCTAATTAATTAGCTTAAAATGTATTGTTCCGAATTCTACAATAAATGGTTTGTTGTGCTATAGTGGCGAATCTGGTGGCAGGGTGCTGCAGCCTCCCCCAGAGCTAAATCAAAATTCTTGATTTTTTTCAAATTACTACATCTGTTTGTAGTTAATCTCTTTTTTAAAAAATAAAATGTTTAAACATTGCTTTCTGGCTTAACAGACTCGAAAATTTTCCCGCTTTTGTAGTCATTCCGTTTCTGCTTTGTAGTGTTAACGCGGGGAAAAATATGTTTTGGCTAGTTATTTCATTGTTATTCTTATTAAATTATCGAAAGTAATGTAATGTTCTTTGAGATTCTTATTGTCATCTGAATAAACAGTGTTTTGATTTACATAAGTATGAGGTCACGACGATACAAAATTCTAAATTCCCTGTCTAAACCAAAATCCTGGATTCGCCACTGATGCGCTAGATATTTGATTTGTCTTTATAAGTGATTATTCAAAGATTATATTTGAATTGAAAGAAATCATGACTGTACCATGCTCTTGATTTGCTGTAATATATTTGTTCATTTCTGCCGCATTTTTCAGAATCGTATCTGAAGGTCTGTTATAGAACATTCTGAAAAAGATTTAACTTGATAAAAGTTATTTTCTTTAAAATTAATCATTGAATACTTTTTATAATTTATTCACAATCTGCATTTTTTTAAAAATAAAATTTTTTAATAAATGATAGATTTCGTGAAAATTCGCTAGACTGAAAACAAAAACAGTCTGCAGGAAAAAGATATAAAACTTATTAAGATGTCACAATGTTCGAAAGAAAATGAATGGACTTAACTCAAGCAAAAATCAAAAAATGCATAGTGTTCTTCATTATTCATTTTTAAATGCGGTCTTTGTTTGGATTAGGTATTTCAGTATTGTATTTACATGAACTACAAAGTCACTTGATAGCTTAAGACGTCAAAGTTGTTCATTTTAATTCAATTTAAAGAATTATTCTTTCATCTTGAAAAGTTGTGCCTGAAAATGCATTTTCAATAAGTTTTGTACTAACTCTTTCTTTCTAAAGGCATGCAAAACATATTTTAGTGTTATATAAAAGATATATTTAATAAATGCAAATAGTAATCATTTTTTAAAAAAATAATATAGACACAAATCTCCAGTTATTTTTTTTATATCGCCTTGTTTTCAACTTATTATATACATATGCAAATGAATGTAAAATATTATTGAGTTATTTATAAAATGAATAATTCAACTTTTTCCATTGCAATTCGGTCATATGTTTATTATTGAGAAACTGGAATAGGCACGATTTTACATCGATACGATGCCATCAGATTTAAATTCATGATTCTTCTGAAAATTATCTGTATTTATCCAGACGTTAAAATTAATCGATAGGATACCACTGTAATACTTCAGTATCTTTTAATTTCTCCAAGAATTTATTATTCAACCTTTCGGTTTGTTCTGGGGAGAAATGATTTTTCCAATCTCCCACAATACCCTTCCGGACGAACTGCCATTCTGAAACATCATGCGGAGGCTTTAAGGAAGCAGCGAACTGATTCAAGTATTTCAAACCTTCATACTCAGGCTCCGTATTCTTTCTTTTCTCGCATAGTTCTGCTATCGCTTTCTTCATGTAATCAAATCCACTGTAGTGTATAATGTTGTTAAAAACAGTATTGTCTTTCTCGATAGCTTCGATGTATTCCTCCCCGAGGAACTTCGAAAGTTTCAAGATGATACTATTGATATCTTTCTTCATGTCTTCATACGTAGTGTAGAACACATTTGGATAATTTCGATGCGGATACCATTCTAAGAGGTGGTCAAAGTAATCATTGTATTCCAGTTCACCCGCCATGAAGAGTTCGAAAAAGTCGTCAAACTCTCCATCCCAGTATCCTATGCCTGGATGATTTCTAGTATGGTTGTAAAAAGAGACGCAACAATCGTTAGGATTTCGAGCCACAAAAATATATTTAGCTTCTGGAGAATATGGCATGTGAGAATAGGGCAAGTGAGTTTTGAAAGCTCCTGGTCTTGGCATGCCGTCGATCCCTTCTTTCCCCAGCATATCTATAAAAGGTGTCAGTTTCAACAATTCGTATTTGTCTTCTACCTCTTTTCCTTTACGAAAGATGTACATAGCAACGTTCTGCATCCATGTAGTGCCACATGTAGGATAAGTACAGATGAACACATCGCCGGATTCAGGCTTATATTCTAAAGCTTCTTTGAAACATTTAGGAGAGAACATTTCCGGATAAAGTATTCCGCTCATTTTCGCATACCTTGGTCTTTTCGTAACTTTCGCCATGGTAAAAGTTTAGAGGAGAATACCTGAAAAAAATTATTTAAATCAGACATATAATGTAATTGATTAATGCATCAATTAACTGATCGTGGAATTTTTTTCTATTGACTGAACTGAACTAAAGTTTATGATGTAAGCTGCGCATTGTATTGCAACTTCTTCACATGAAAATGGAAATAATATACAATTTTTTCTGTCCGATAAGACCTTTAAAACTTAAATAGCTACTAAATAAAAGATATTTTTCAATGTTTTTATATCCTGCCAGTCCTTAAATTTAATAATGAAAGGGTTATTTAGAAAGTACGATTTTCGTTAGAGTCGAAACCGGTTGAAAAGCATAAATACATGCTTTCTATTACTAATTTCAATTAATTATGGAAACTTATTTTTAAACTCATTCCATTAATCTAAAATTTAAATGAGGATTCTTTTAATTCTTTTTTCAAATTACGAGCACATGATGGAGATTAATAAAAATACTAGAATGAAAAAACTCGTTTCTTAAGTTTTAGTTGGATTGAGATATATTTATTACATCATCATTGAGATATACTTTATACATAATTTTTATATATATTAGTAAATCTATATAATTGCGCATTCATTCATTTTGTTTTATTTCTTTTCTGTATTTTGATTCGTGTTATCAATCCTGAAAATGTGTAAAAGAGATTTCAAACACCTTGTAGTTTTCTTCAGATATAGAACTAGTGTCAACATTTTCAGAATTCGATTTTAATTATTTTTGTAAGGACATCTATACAAGATACAAGTTAAAGTCCTGAGATATCGCAGCTTAACTTCAGAACGGCTATATCTACAGTTATAGAACTGGTTTCTTTTTATAATAAATTTGTCACACGCTCCACATTGAGACCACTTACAAGGCAGCCTAGTGGTAAAATTCTCAATTAGGGTTCTCATCTCGATAATGGAATAAAATTCTGTAAAAAGGTCAATTACAAAGCTGAAAGCATCATCTATTTAGCACGAAAAGACACTTTGCACACATAAATGTTAAGAAGAATAGAACACATAAAATGCGTATTTATTTTGTCGCAAATTTCAAAAAACCCCTTCCGGCAATACTGCTGGAGCTTCGACGATATATTACTAAGTGTGCCGGATAATAATGCGGATTTTCGTTCAGTGATGGCGTAGCAGTAGCGCGGCGTAGATACTCAATGTGACTCGTGCTAATGTGATCGTAGTGAGAACAAGCTTCACAACCGCAGACTTCAAATGTTCTAAAGGTGTGCACAAGAGTGATATTCGGACTCAAAACCATGGCGACGTTCGTGCCGAAAAAAGAGCATTTGCGGGAAGTGTTACTTCATTATTCCATTATTAAAGAAAAGTTCAGCTGAAAGTCACCGCATACTGCGGGATGCGTATGATGGACATGCACCATCGCAAGACACGTGTGATTGCTGATTTAACCTCTTAACAGTTTCATTTTCTTTGCTATATAATAAAATGATCCCCTCTGTTTTGAAAAAAGGCTGTCGTTTTCATTCATCTCAAGAGGCATATAATATTCGAGCTGTTCATAGATTCTACGTAATTTTTGTGTAAAATTATAAAGACAATTAATGATTAAATTTTAGTTTTAAGACTAAAAATGCGATAATTCGATGCACGAGTAATCTCGGGCTTTTAAGTTGAGCGGTTAAACGCTTTAGGAAATGATTGTGAAAAAAAAGACAATGTTTTGCATTTGGTGGGATCAGGAGGATGTGGTGTATCATGAACTTGTGAAATCCTGTGAAACTGGCAATAGTGGGCGCTGCCAACAGCAAATCGTCAATTTGAACCAAACACTTATCGTCAAACGACCACTATGGGCCAGTCGGCCCGGCAAGATGATTTTGCTTCATGACAACGCATCACCACATGCATCCAAACCGGTGAAGGACACGCTAAGATCTTGCCAGGGAAGTATTACCCCACCCGCTGTATTCGCCAGAATTAGGACTGTCCGATTTTCACATGTTCCGGTCAATGACCCACATACTGTCTCAGCAGAACTTCCAAACGTAAGACGATATGGGCCGATGGATCACCGATTGATTTGCCTTCAAAGAAGCAAAATTCTATTGAGACGGTATCGCAACTTTACTGGACAGATAGGGAAAATGTGTAGCTAGCAATGACTATTATTTTGAATAAAGCACTGCTATTGCTTCTCTTCCATTTCTGGCGTTTTCTTTCCATCCAACTTCCGCATCTTTAACCGGTACACCTAGTACTGATGCTTCTGCTAGCGTATCCACTATCAGGCTGCACAGTATGGAGCGGGCATTGCAGTCCAATCCTTCCAGATATGCATTGTGACAGCAGGAATAAATTAGCTTAATTATAGTTAAGTGCTCCATTCTTCCCCCTTATGTGATGTCTCAGATTTGGAAATCGGTACCAAATATGTGCGTTTCAAGTGTTCTGTTCTTAACACTGAAGTGCATCTGGTGTCTTTTCGTGCTAAATCGACGATTCTCTAGTACTTTGTAACTGATCTTTTTTTAACTATATTTTGTACCGTATCGAAATAGAAAACGCTAACTCTAAATTCCGCCCTATGTAGTGCTGTAAGTGATCCCATCGCTTCCACTTTACTATACCTAGATGCTATTTTTATGGACATAGCTGCCTCAGTCCTGAAGTTAAGGAGAGAAGTTGAAGACTTAATGGGTATCCTGCAGTTTTCAGACCATAGACTGGAATACAAATGTTCAAAAATTTTTAAAGTGGTAATTAATGCTTTTAATCTTTTAAAAATTTGTATTTATTTAGAGAAGAAGAATTTTCTTATATCTTTTGTAAGATATTCTTTAGATTCCAATAGCTGATGACATTCCTTGTTTTTTATGCATAGTTATAAATTAATACAGACTCGCGTTCAAATTTATTCCTTTGTATGAAAAATAACAAAGCGAAAACAAAGATTTCGAAGCTGTATTTTCAGTTCCAATAAAAACACTTCATCAAATTTAATTTATTTGGGTGCAGAGAACGCATGTGATAGAAAAGTTATTAGACTAATATACTTCTTTGAAGCCATAGTAAGTTTTATTTTGGGACAGATCTCTTCACACTACAACGGTGGGAGGACGGATGAGCCTAGTGGGCTGTACGTTAGGCCCACCAGACCTAAGCTTAAAGTTCATCAGGCCCGCTTACACGGTGAACCATGAATGAAATCGGGACTAGAACCTGTTTCCCTTCGGTTCCAAAGCCGCGACCATTATTCTCTAGCTCTCCGTCTCTAAACCGAACTTACCACAAGGAGCTTTTAAAAATTGTACTAATTTGTCTGAAATTTTAAAAAATGTATGAATCTCAAAATTTACCTTTCATTCCTTTCGCAGTCTGAAATCGCGACTATTAATTTCTTACTGGATTCAAAAATGAAAATATGGGAAGCAAATAATCAGATTTCATTTTTTATGTATGTGTTTGAAAGTAATACAGCGAGTTAAGAAATTATAAGACTACTAACAAATTGGTGCATTTCTGACCAAGAAGACATAATATGAAAAGTTTCAGTGTGTGTACAGAGGGTGTTCGCACATTTTTTAGACTATTTCGTTTCTCTGTAGGAAAAATTCGTTTGCTTGGAAAAATGTATTTTCAGAAAAATTACATTTTTGGAGCTCTAAAGTATAATCTAAAAATTTTGCTTACATGAAAAAGGCACTTTTAAAGAAGCAATGGATGGAAGGCTGCGTTTTTGCTTTTTCCGAAGAGAGTTATTCTTATTCAGTTTTTAGAGACGCCGCGAAAGCCATGGTTTTCAATATTTAAAGTCACGATAGGTAATATTGTTAATAAGAAAGGAAAAAACCCGTTCAAGTTTAGCTTCAAGTGGAAAAATTGTTCCAAATACGTATCCAAGGAAAAAACGCAGTTCTTCGAATATTGCAAAGGTGAGATCTTTAATGTTGAAACACAATCCTCCAAGTCAAAAATTTGTTGCAAAATCATTAAAATGCTCAGTATCAACTGTAAACAAAATTTTTAACACTGATTTGAATCCCAAAAAGGCAAAAAATGCAATTTCCATCTTCTTTCTCCACGTCATATCGCTGAACGAAGGATACGCTACAGAATTCTCTATGAAAAGAGTCTATTTAAATGACTGCAAGAAAAAAAATTCAATTTATTATCACCAAAGAGGAGAAAAAAACTTAAAACGTGATTCAAAGAATCTAAAAAAAGTTTTTCTAAGGGGATTATAGGGTTCCTGCTGATTTTTCACATAATGGCAAAATAAAAGTAGAGAGAGTGGATAAAAATGCTAAGATTAACTCCACATACTATCAAGAGCATATTTTATCCACTATCTTCAAATATGAAATACCATCTTTTTAGCCACAATGCCATCAATCCGTAGAACTGCATCAGAACAAAGCAAGCAGCCGCACATCACAATCCACTGTTAATTTCCTGGAAAAAAAAATAGAACAAGAAATGAGTATGAAGACTATAACCTTTCACTGATATTCCTGATAAATAGTTCTGCATCACCCATGAGTTTTTGCGCTTTTGGACTTTTAATAACCGCATTATCCAAATGTCGACATACAAACCTTTGTCGGCTCTGGAAAGCTGTTCAAGAGTAATGGGACAAAATACCTTTTGAGATAAAACAAAACTCAATTATTTTCATGGAAGTTATGTTGTAGAAAGATGGTTAAGATTACTGACTATCAAATTGAACATTTCAAACAGAAAAAATTATGCAAAATAGTTCTTAAAATACCATAAATATAATCAATGCACTATATCAAGCTATGCTGTATAATCATCTGATACCGTTTGGACTTTATTACGTGATGCTTACTTGATATTTCAGCGGGACAATGCTTCTTGTCATACATCTAAATCCACCCAGGAATGGTTCTAAAAAGAAAAAAGTTAGTATTTTGCTATGGGAAAGTGGAAGTCCAGACTTGAATCCCATGGAAAACCTATGGAGAAATAGTATGTCGCAAAATTTATGCTAATAATAAACAGTTTTCATCAGCCAATGAACTGGAAGTAGCCGTTTTAAAAGAATGGCACAATATTTCTGAAATTGAACTTAACCACCTAGCCATTTCAATGGAAAACAGTGTTTGAGGTTATCAGGAAAAATGGAGGACCAATATCATATTAATTTTCATACTTTTTGGGGCTTTTAGACTAGTCTTATAATTTGTTAACAGTGTATTTTTCATTTATTTCTAATAATTTTGTTAACTTAGTCATTTATTGCATTATTCAAAATTATTGAAACTTAATTATAATAAATATGTTGTAATATCACATTTCATGGGTTGAAATTATAATTAGAACCTTTATTTCATAAAATAAGTGGTCCTATAATTTCTTTCAAATACACAAATAATCTGAAATTTTTTGGAAAGATGCAGCCATATATGAGTGCGTACAAGCTATTTTCCTTGTGATAAGACTTTATTCTGACACCATCAGTCTGTATTATAATATTTGCTTGCTTGTTGTTAAATTCAAGAAGTTTATAAGCTAAAACGTTGTTCAAACAAATAAAAAAATAATGTTAATACAATGTGTTAAAAAATAATGCTAAGAAATTTTTTGCACGATGCATAATTTCGTGACAACAACTCAACTGCAAAATACCTTCCGTTTTAACTTATTGCTTTCAAAACCCTACAAAATATCGGTCTTAAATGAAGACGAAGGTTCGAATAATAAAAAAAATTCTGGCTATAGAGGTCTGCATTTAATAAGACTGAATTAGAATTTGACGTATTCAAGAATCCGTATCGCAATCTCGTATTAATAATTATGCATGTTGTTAATATGACATCAATTACTAGATGCTGCCTGAACTTTTTTTTAAAAAGATAGGTATCAGATTCGAATTTCCACGCAGCCAAAGATTTGCTTTGTATACATCAAAGATTGATAATTTTTTCCCAATAAACTGTCGTTTCTTACTCAAATGACTTTTCATTAACTTTAAAAAGTATAATAAACTGTCTCGTGTATACTTTTTAACACGATAATTCTTTTAGGCTGGCCATCTTTCTGTAAAGTACGTGATGTAACGCTAGGACAAGATGTAACGCACTGCAGGACAGACTGTTGGACCTAGAATTACCAAATTTGACACAAACATATTTTGGAAAGTGGAATTGCGCATTTCAGAGGGATTTTTTTTAAATTTTAATTTATTGAAAATGAAGCGAAACTTTGAATTTTTTCCACTATAACTCCCGAATATATTGCAGCGCAAAAATAATTTTTACATTCTCTTGAGATTTAAAAAAATAGCTTCTCAACGACTCCAGTTTTCTTTCCATGCAATTTTTTCTTTCATTTTAATAATTTTTATAAAATAAATTTTGAACACAATTTGTAAAAATGTTTTCGATGCTGTGATGAGATTCAAATTAATTTTCTCGAAGTCTTTCACTCGCGTGTTTTTGCCACTGTTCAAGTTATGACAGAAATATTGCTTTCTTTGGGCATTAACTCAAAAGCAGAATTTTCACTTTCGCTTTGTTCTCGTAATATCCATATTCTTTAATAAGCAATTGAAGTAACATATTTTCCAAACACTACTTTTTAAAATTGTTTGTATTTTGCTTTACGTTCTGAAAATTATATATTTTCTCATATTGTAATACTTTTAATTTTTAATACATCCAGTTGGTATATCATATTTTTTGAATGCCCGTTTTTCAGTTCGGGCTGAAACTTATTAAAATTTTATTTCATTTGATAAATTTTATTTAATTTTTTGACAATGTGATATATATAAGGATACGTGGAATATCCAAATAAATAAATAAACTAGACGAATCGAGACTAAAACATTATCATGCTACGATGTTTCGGATTTGTTCGAATTTGACTAGAATTTCCTCAAATTTCCTTTGCTTTTAAGCTTCTTAAACCTTCTCTCAAACTTTTTCGAATTTGACTGTTTCCGCGAAATTGACATAGGAAGTTGAAGGTGTCGAGATTACCGAAAGGGCCCAAAATGTTTACTGGCAAACGGAATAAAATTTCGGTACTTTTGTCGAAACACTTCACGCGTTATAAAGATTAATACCGCGTTTTTATAATTCTTAATTGGCATGTATTTCAGTTCATTTAAATAAAGAAACAGAAATCCTTACCTGCTGTCCTAACGGTGCTCTTCGTGAGTGAGTCTCTCGGAAAGGTCGCACAGTCACGATTTTAGTTCCGCTTTCTGTCTGCGCACAGTGGCAGATGGCGATCAGATAAACAAACGAAAGTTCGTCTGAATAAATTTGCATCATTTGAGAGACAGGTGACAGTGGACTGAAGAACAGCCTATTGAAAATTCGCGACAGGATTGCGTGAATGAGATACGTTCTATTGTTGAGATTAGGCCATCGAATTTTTACATCTATCGAACTGAAATTAAATTTAGGAAAGAGTGATACGAAAAAGAAAAAAAAAATGTGAAAAGTGTTAGTTTGACGCTTGGTTTATGTTTTTTAAAATATGTGCATGCCATCCGGCCACTTTGTCTCTGACATTATAACTAAAACTTCAGTAAAGTTTCCGAAAGCTGAAAGTTTCTTTTAATCAGTGAAGAGATAATCATGGCTTTCAAACTATAATTTCATTAACAGAAACTATAATCTGAAATTAGAATAGATCCTGCAGCTTCTTGAGACCCCGTGCCCATTTTAATGGATATTTGTGTTTTATTTACAAAAAAAAGTTGCTTTCCATTCAAAGCCTTTAAATTCCACTGTCCAATGCTTTGGATGGTTCCATGCGGTCATCTATTAATTATATGTAATTGTATTAATTGATATATATAATAAATTAATTATATATAGTGTTATGCAATCCTATTAAGAGTATTAAGCTCGATTTTTGTGAAAATTGTTTGAAAATTATAACTTCGGATCTCAAGAGGATAGATTAAAATTACCCGACATGAAATAAGCGTTGTACTGGAATGTATTAAATTCTTTTTTGGTTATTGACTATTTGTGCGTGTAGTGTGCTGTACCGAAGTATTTATACATGAATAGCCCTAAAGATTTCGCAGCTGTAGTGCCTCCAACTTTTTCAATGCATAGATTTTATCACAATAATTTATTTAATTTAGTATATATTTAAATCTATCGACAATCTAGCGAAGTTTTCCTTTTACAGCTTTTAGTCTTCAGGAGAAACTCTGGCAAAAGCGGTGTACATTTTTTTAGAGAAGAAGAATATTTTAAAATAAATATAGTCCTGTTCATAATTATTAGAACGGACTGTTAAAATTCCTTCGTTTGTTCATCAAGTTTTAAAAACTTGATAATTTGCTATTTTGTTTTGATTTTCTAGTACCTTATTTCATCCTCTATAAATGCATATAAGTTTTAGCTATTTTATGGAATATCATTATTTCTTAGAAAAGATTATTGATTTAAACGGGAGGACAGGAAACATTTAGCTGTTCGAAATTATTCGAACGGCTGATGACGAAGGTTATATTTAAATGAGTACGAACTGGATTTGTTTTTATTTTGGTAAATTTTAAAAAATTTATTGGATTAATTTATTTGGCAATCAATTTTTTTTTGGTCTAGGAAACAATCAAGTCAACAGTATTGACCAAGAGTTTAGAGATTTTATTGATCATCGCCATCGCATCAATGAAGATAGCAAGGATGGGGTATCGTATGAAAACCTAGTAAAAAAGCATAAATCATCGAAGTCGGGTACCTACTACATGTACCAGAAGTATGAGACGACAGGATTAGTCGAAAGCAAGAGAGGGCTAGGCAGAAAATTGAAAACAAGACTATGATTGTAAGACTGACGAAAAGTAACGACATATCGTCAAGGAGAGATCGTGGAAGACTTGAAATTGAATGCGTCAGCTCTAACAGTTCGCCTTAGAATCAAGAACACAGGGTTGATCATCTGTATCCAAAGAAGCAGACCATACATCTCAAAAGAAAACATGGCAAAGCGCTAAGCCTTTGCAAAAGAACACATTTCGAAGGATTCACAATTCTGGGATAGTGTTTTATGGTCAGACGAAAGCAAATATGAACCTTTTTGGATAAAAAAAAAGCGTAAAATGTGTAGCGACGATCAGCTGAGGCGCTTAAACAGAGGAACATCCGACAGAGAGTAAAACATGGATGCCGAAATGTGATGGTTTGGGGGTGTTTTCCTCTAAAGGTGTTGGCAAAATTGTGATGATCAATGGTAAAATGATTGTAAGTATTACTTTAATACCCTATCCCAAAATCTGAAGAAATCCAGCAAAAATTTGAGTGTGGGTCGACGATATATCTTTCAAAGAGATAACGACCCAAAATACAAGTCAAAAGATTACTTCTCAGAAAACAAAATTAAAATATTGGAGTGGCCATTACAATGCCCAGACTTTAATCCCATTTCAAATTTAAGGCCAGTTTTGAATCAGAAATTGACTTTTGCAGAGAGAAAAAATAAAAACTTCAATTTTTTGAGACGATCAAAGATGAATGGTGCAGTGTCAACCTGGAGACAGCGCAGAAACTGGTTGATAGCCTGCATCAAGGACTGAAAGCAGTGATTAAGACCAAAGATGGTCCAGATAAACATTAAACACTGATATTTTATTTTAAAAAATCGTTATTTTATTTTTCGTTGTAAGTTTTTTACCATTCGATATATCATCAAGGGTCGCCTGCCCCCACCCCCCATTTTCGAACGAAATAGGAAAACATATAGAGAATGTATGGTGGAGAAATGTGTTTTCGACTTCGTTCGAAAATGGGGGAAAGGCGACCCTTCATTGCAAATCTAGACATCACAAGCTTTCATATTGTAAAATAAAAATTGTCTAAATCGGTCGGGTGGTTGGGGCTGGGGGATTTCTACAAGGTTTTTCCCCATAGACAATGTATAGCAGTGGAGAAGTGTTTATTCGCTTTCTTTCGAAAATGGAAGGTGGTGGGGGCATGCAACCCTTTATGACATATCTAGCCGTCATAACCTTTCATATAAAAAAATTGTCGAAATCGGTCGAGTGGTTGATTCTGGCGGACTCGGTGAAGGTTTTTACCACATTTTTTTAAATATATAGATATCGCAAGGGAATGTAATTGATATAATTGAAAAGCTAATGATTTTTAAATGATGTAAAAATGTTTTTTGTGCGATAGCATTTTACGGAGTTATTGCGGAAAAACTTTAAAATTTAAAGTAATTTTTTATTAATTAATGTTCTAATTAAAATTTCAAAAAATTCTTTCTTGGTGAGTACCTACTACCCAAGAAGCAACCACCGACCAAATTTCAAGTTTTTATCTCAGTGGTTTGGGAGATTCAGTGATGTATCAGTGAGTCCCTTTCCCTTTTATATATATAGGTAAACTAACCAAAAAATAATATAATGCTACTGAACCATACGAAACGATTCCACCAAACGACATTTAAAATCATTTGTTAATTTTTTTTTTACTTTTAATTTTTTATACTTAATCGCTTTCTACCAGTAATAGTCTTAAATTAAAATTTTTAATTTATTGAAACATTTTAAGCTTTTTTTTCACTTTTTTAAAAAACGGCATTTTGTACAAGTCTGATGACACTGCATTATCCACACACAAAGAGTTACTATATTATTTGTTTGAATAATGTTTTATTTATTCTTACATTGAATAATATATACATTCATATTTTATAAAGAGTTTTGCTTCTTTGCATTTTTATCTATTTAAGATCTTACAAAACATTTCTACAACCATAAACGACTTTCATTTTCCATTTGAGTAGGTTAAACGTAATGTTTCTTGAAATGCAAGAGGAGTAGAATCTGTTACATGCATCGATTTTTCTTTTCGTTTTTTATTCAACTTTGCACTTGTTTTAAAAAGAAAAAAAATTCTTAATCTAAAGCAACATCAGAAGACATGCTTTGTTTCCATTTGATTTCAAAGATTTTTTTCCTGCCAGCGAATTCTTTTATAAAGTTGAGACGCCCCCTTAACAAAGCGAAAATCGGGCTGTTCTGAACGCTTTTGGTTATTTCTGCATATTGTAATGTCACGACCGAAGGCCGTGGTTATAGGATGAGCAAGTTGAAAGCAAATGTAGATAAATTGTTGTCTTTCAAAAATTTATTTACTCGTATTTAGCTCACTCACATTTATGATGCAAAATTACAATATTCCTTAATCTTGACTAATCTCTTATGTACACTAGGGCGGGCCGAAAAAGTCGAAGTTTCTTAGATCTTTTTGCGGTTGTGCGGAAAAGTTGCGAACTCCCATCATAAAAACGTGTGCAAAATCTTATAACTCTGAATTGATTTCTTCTGTCGCCTCAATGGGCATAAAGTTGAGAAAATTGGACTAAAAATGGTCAAAATTCAAAAATTAATAAAAAAATCACAGATTTCGTTGATCGGTTTGCGGCACTTCGCCCTGTATTATCTTCAGAAATTCATGAGAACGGATCTGTCTGAGAACTGGAGGCGGTGTGACATAAAAAGGTTGCCAGTCAATGAGATCTACGTAGTCTGTAGCTCGAAAGTTAACAGCAGGAATAACGAATCTACGAACATTATTTCCTTCTGGGTCAATTTTAGCATTTAAGAATATGTAACCAATGCACTATTGGATGATTTTAGCAACCTTATTTTTCTGGGATGTGACGGCACAGTCGTGAACACTGGAGTGTTTAATGATGTAATTCGCAGGTTTGAATTGAAACTTCACCGACCAATCCAATGGATTATATACTTACTTCATTTCAACGAGTTTCCATTACGACACCTATTTGAGCTCAAGTTTTCTGGTCCCTCGTCTTACACAGACATTGGACGAAACCCGAAAGGATGCTAGAAACTGCAACTTGTTTTGCTTTTAATAGTGTTGAATGTGAATTGCCAGACATTGGTCCCACCAACCTAAATTGTGATAAGAAATAATTTTTAGACATTTGCACAGTCATTAGTTCTGGCGTTGGTTCTTCAGATCTAGCGAAGCGTCAACCGGGCACGTTGAATTTGGCCCGCTGGCTAACAACTGCAAATCGAATATTGAGGCTTTATATATCAACATCAAACCCATCAAATAAGTTGAACTTTGGTTGTATTCATTCTAAGAGTTTACGCACCCTCATGGTTCCGAATTAAGGACCATCATTCCATAAAGGATGGTGCTAGACATTTGTGACATTTCATCAGCTCATCTCAATACTTGCTTAAGAAATATCGCGATAGAATTGACACAGTTATTTCCCACAACGCTTACTTTGCGGCTCCAGAAAACATGCTTTTGGCAATGTTAACTGACGAGAGATGCCATATTGGAACCCTGGCAGATCGGTGAATTATCAATACAAGGGAAATTGGCCCAGATGGTAATTGTGTTCGCAGATTACTTATTCCCGCTTTCGAGCTACAGACTACGTATATCCCATTGACTGGCAAGCTTGTAATATCACACCGCCTGCAGTTCTCAGACATATCGGTTCTCATGAACTTCTGAAGATGTTACAGGACGATGTGCCAATGGACGGCAGAGACTTTATTGAATTTCCTTCACACACGCAAACAGTTGAGCGAATAGTGAAACTCGTCACTGAAGTATAAAGAAAGAGTTGGATCGCAGAACAGGGATGGATTTACCAGAGCTACACTAGAATCCAGAAAACAAATGTCACAATTTGAGTCCAAAAAAGATTACAAAAAATAGTTCTTTTGTAATTTTGTATGTTTCAAAGGTTGAATCAAATTTCTATTCGCATTATAATGATATAAGTAAAACGTGTATATATTTAAAAATTCGTCTTTAATTTCCAAAATTCCACGCCGTGGAGACGGCAGAAGATATTAACCTATAATTCTAAAATTTTGTAAAGTGTTGTTGTTAATAATAGTAATTGTTAAGCACTACCGCAAACCGATCAACGTAATCTGTGATTTTTTATTAATTTTTGAATTTTGACCATTTTTAGTCCAATTTTCTCAACTTTCTGCCCATTGAGGCGACAGAAGATATCAATTCAGAGTTATAAAATTTTGCACACTCTTTGATGATGGGTGTTCGCAACTTTTCCGCACTACCGCAAAAAGATCTAAGAAACTTCGACTTTTTCGGCCCGCCCTAATGTACACATATGAAGAACACTCGAGGGGAGCTAATGCACTCTGTTCGAGAAATTAAAGTTCAGTGTTCGTCCGTAACAGGACCGGGTTTGAAAATTCAGGTTGATCTTCCTTGAGGTATCTCCTCAAATATTCTTGAGAGCATCTAACACTGCAGTCCGCTGGAAAGTCCAGTACGTTATCCGAAGTTCAGGTGAACTTCCGCAAGATTGGGCCCGAGGTCCGGGTCTGCCCGCCAAAAAATATGCAAATCCCACTCGGGAGAAATGAGGTCGGAATCCAAAAGAATCCTCATGAGACCACTCTGGTTGTCCTGTCCCCAGAGAAGCAAAAATCGATCTCTCTTTCAAACCCAAGTCCACTTTTTTATCTATCGATAGCGGTCTGGTCATCAGCCAGGTAGCATTTCATTTCTCAAAGCTTCAAAAGGTCGTCCGGCCATCAATCACCCCGTCTATTTGCAATCTCCACAAAGGTCTGTTTGGCAACCCTAGTCTGACAAAAGTTTACCTGTTGTATTCTCCTAAGAATACGGCATTGTCCTCTCCCAGACATATTGGCTACTCTGTCAATCAACGCCTGCATCAGGTAACATCTGCAGCTAGGACGGTCTCCGTGACTAAGTGATGGATTGGCCTCTCCCTGACATCTTGGCGACCTGTCAATCAGTGCTGCGTCAGATAACACCCACAATCCTGGGATGGACTCTGTGACTAAGTGATTTCGCCACAATATCTTAAATACTAACGAACAAAAATGGTTGAAAGTTTGAACAGTGAGGTTTTAGGTCATTTTCCTTCGGTTGGCCTCAAAATTTCCGCGTGTTCTTATTCAAAACTTTTTAACTTATAAATTTAAAAATTTTAAAATATACTTTCATTTTTTTTAAGTGCATAACTTTTGTCTTGTTTATCAAGTAGTTTAATATTAAAAAGAATTATTGTTAAAGATAAAAACTCATCAACCGTTTACTCAAAATTACAAAATGTTATATGCAGTCGAGCTAATTTAATCTGGAGAATCTGGATATAAATTCAAAATTAAGCGTTGGCTTTTGAAAAAATTGAGTTTGTGTAAATCTAAATATGAAGATGGCCTCTTGCATGAAAAAATATTGTATTCACTTTATAGAGGACTTACTTCTATGGCGGTAGGAATTTGCAGTTTTATCTTGCGATAGCGTTGGAATAGAGGGTGGCGTTCGGATACTTTTTTGACAGACTGTACACCTGTTGTTACTACAAAAATTCCAGGATGAAAGAAATAAAAGACTGATAATTGCTTTACAAACATTTACATCCTGTGGCTAATGTATTTACAATCCATAAAAGATCTAATTTGCCTAATATTTTTTCCTGATTTTTTGACCGTAACAAGTAATTCATCACAGCATTTCGACTTCGCATGATTCTTCTTTCGCGCGCTAATAGATTATGCCGCACCTGCTCTGAAGTCACGATCGGTTAAATTTTACTCTACGGTGCCCACTTACTTCGTTCCTGTTAGGATCGCCAACTCTTTGCCGCCAAGAAAGGAGAGGAGAGAACATTTGTTTTGGTTGCGCAATAATGATTTTAACGAGCGAGATGTGCGCATGCGCGGAAATTGATATTTTCATCGGTGTTTTGCACATGGCGCGATATTACGATTCGTTTTGATTGGTTTGTTCCGTTGATCTGTTTCATGTTGATTCATGATTCATTCATGATTGGTCGATTCAATTGAATTTGTTTTGTCGGTTTGATTTTTGTCTGATTTTATCATTTCGTTACGTGTGCTTCGTACAGCTATTGTTGATTATGGCATTGGTTCCCTTTCGAGGTGTGTGGATCAGGGATTGATAGCAAGCGGATACCAGTCTCCAAAGTGTAAACAGCAATTGGGCAATTAAAATAGGTATGTGAAGTTCTAGCTACACTTTTCTCGTTTTTGAACATTTTCATTCACTTTAGGTTCAGAACTCTGTATGTTATTCTGTGTTTTCGCTTTTCAATGAATAAGCGAAGCTACTAGTGTTCCGCTTTGCAGAAAGCGAAGCCGCTGATGTTTTTTTAAGTTAAAAATATTGCCCGATACATGTTTGAAATGCCGAAGACATTGCGTGCTCAATCGCTCCTTTTCAAATGAAGCATGCGCAGTAGAGCAATAGAAAGCGCACCGCGCATCCAAAACAGTGTTTGGCGACAGCAAATGAAATTGCGCCAAGAAAAATTGGCGAGAAGCAAGTGGGCACCGTAGAGTAAAAGTTTACCTCAGGATCTTGCTATACCTAGGGTTGCTATGCGTCCCGTATATACGGGACTTTCGCCGTATTACACTACTGAGTTCCGTATTACTATTTTCCCATTTCTGTCCCTTTTTCGGATGACTCTCAACCAAGTTCTTGTATGGGAAGAAACAGAATATAATATTGCATATTTACAAATAAGAAACGTCGATATTGGTAACATTGAGATTCGATTCAACCAGTTTGTTAATCTTAAACTTCCAACGGGCTCGCGCATGCAAGAGATACTTGCATTGTGCATCGTATCACATGCAGTGGCTGAAAAAGTATTGGGGCACAATAAGCTATCAAACATTTTGCGAAAGAATAAATCAATTTTTTTTATTTCAACCAAATGGTTTTTGTACATGCCATATCTGTAGACTAAATAAAATCCAAAAACATTAAAATTAATTTACAATATTGTTACAGTAATACTGAAATGAACATTTCTTGGTGTATAACTGAAATTAATGGTCAAAGAAGTTTTGAGGCACGCAAACAAAATTGTTCTATGTCACTCAAATATTATTACTTACTAATGCGTTGGTCCTCCTTTACATTTTATGACTTCATTCAGTCGTTTAGGCATGGATTTCACAAGATTTGTACAAACGTTTCCTTCTATTTTATCCCATTCAGATATGAGTTTTTTTCTAAGTTCATTTTTGCTGGAAATTTTAAATTTACGAATTCTGTTATTCAAATGGTCCCAAATATTCTCAATGGGATTCTGGACTCTGTGCAGGAGTTCTAATTACTTGCGGACAGTGATATAAAGCCCAGTGTCTGCAGATATGAGCATTGTTCTTTGTGTCATTATCCTGATAGTGTTTGTAATGTGGCAATACGCCCATTTTTTCAGCACTCTGTTTCAAATTTTGTTTTAAAATGTCTAAATACATATATTTGTCCATCAATCCATCAATAAAATGTAAATTCCCCACACCCACGGCACTCATACAGCCCCAGACAATCTGGCTACCACCACCATACTTCTTCACACAAGGAATCGGATTCTTCATTTCCATTTCACTATTGGGTTTTCGCCATACCATCGCTTCCAAAAACATTGTATTTACTTTCATCTACAAATAACACTGAATTCCAAACCTCCGGAGGCTTTTTAATATAGGATTTAGCAAATTCTAAACGAACTCTTCGATGTGCTTTACTAAGGAATGGTTTTCTTCTAGCTACTCAGCCATGAAAATTGTATTTTCTCAAGATATTCCGGACCGTTTCTGGGTTAGAAGACTTGTTAAACCTTTGTCGCGCTTAATTTGACTGCACTGGTTTTAGGATTGCAAGTAATTTTCTAACAATCCACCTTTCTTCACGCTCAGTGAAACGCCTTGGGCGACCTGTTCCTGGTCTGTTTTCAACTGATTTTGTCTTCGTGTATTTTGAAATTATATTATGTACAGTAGACTTACTTACATTTACAATTTCACCAATTTTTCTCTCGGAGCTTCCACGTTTCCAATGACAAATGGTAAGTTTTCTGATGTCAATGGATATCTGATTTTTTTGACCCATCCCAGATAGCAATTTTAGTTTGCGGTAATCTTGCTCTGCAAATCTGCAAGCTTGCAACAAATTTGACACGACAAGAGTGCATGCTTGAAACAAGTTTGCAGCAGGTTAACGCAAACGAGATAGTCACCACGCGTCAAATTTGCCACAAGCTTGTCGCGTCAAACTCATTGCAAACTATAGCAAAAACAGAGTACGAACACAACATCGGATTAGAACCCGCGACCTACGCTTCCTAAACCTGATGCTCTAACCACTCGGCCAGCTAGACTCTGAGAGGAGAAGATAGACTGCGCTAATACATCTTCATCTATACGATTTATTTTAAACTGTTTTCTGGATTTCATTAATTTTTTAAATTTTGAGTTGAGAATATGATTTGAAGTCGAAGAGAGAGCAATTTTCGCTAATAACTACGTTTTGCTAGTAGAATAAATTATGAAATTAGGGTTGAAAAGTAATTACTTTTAAAATGGGACAAAATGTAAGTTATTATTTTTCAACAAACATTGACTCTTTTTTAGGTTTGATTGTGTTTATGAACGTTAAAATTTCAACAGTAAGAAAAAGGCGGTATAGTTTTCTTTAAAGTGCGAGTTTTATATTAGTAAAAAGAGGGAAAATGTTTCAAAAATTTTTTTATACATAAAAGTTAGTTTTTTCACAAATTATCATTGATTTATTGAATTAATAAAAAAGGAAGGTCTAGGAGATGCTATTAAAAATCGGATGTTTTTTAAAACAGAGACAAAGATTATCTTTAAGTGTGCTATCATCTTTGCAGCAAACTTGTTTTGCAATCGTGGTGCGAAATTCGCCATGACATCTTCACAACAAACTTGTTTTGCAATCGAGGGTGGCGATTCTGCCTCTTTAATTTGCAGCAGTTTCGCTACAACATCGACGCGTCAAGATAATATCAAGTAAAAATCAAACTTGCTGCAAATGTACGTGCTATCTGGGATGCTACCATGCAAATGATGGACTAATGTAGTAGCTCCTGCCTCTTTCTTCTTAACTAGTGTTTTCTAGGTTTGCAATTTTATTTGCAGTTGTATCAGACATTCTGCCAGAATTGGCTTCTTATCGAGCTGGTTTTCCTGAATGCCCCAATACATTTTTTTACCTTAATTTCGTAGTTGCAGAGAAACCATTTCAAACAACTCATTTCTATATTAGTTGTATTTAATTGTAATGGTTGTAATAGATTTCTCAGAGTGTTTAGATACAAAAACTATTAAAATTATCCTTTTTAATGTAATACTAGAAATTTGCGAAATGAACGCTTGAACGTTTCTTGTGCCCCAATACTTTTTTGAGTCACTGTATTTATATCGTTTTTTTATAAATTTAAGTGCAATTTTTATTTATAAAATCTTTGTTTACTATTAAGCTAATAAATACAGATAGCATAAAGAAAAGTTGCATTTATTTTTGTAAAACAACTCGATATATATCTGCAATACGATGCACGATGTGTCGTAAAATTTGCTCAGGCGCGCCCGCTGGAAGGTTAAAACATTATTTAGTGAAAAATAATACCAACCAAAACTGCGAAGCAACTATGAAGTTGAATGTGGAAGAGAAATGGCCCAAGCGTTGTGCAGATACAAAGCATATTAATCAGAAGTAATTTCTAATAAAGCTATGCGAATACGTATTTGCCATTCCAGCTCACAATGCAAATGTGGAGAGAATATTTTCCCTAATGTCCACTCAATGGTCGGACGAAAGAAGGTTGTCAGTGGAGAAAAAGTAATTTTTACTCGTCATTATAATTTTCAAATGACTTGCGCCAAATTTTATAATTATGTAAAATAAGAAAATGATAGAATTAAAAAAGTAAAATCACCTTTAAAATATGACTGGGCTAAAAAGGATTGGCCATGAGAAATGAAAGACTTTCAGATGAAGTGGCATTTTGCGCATTCTGGATGCAATGTACTATTATAGCTTTTTGCTTTTCCTGATAGTTTTACGGGTTTTTTGTTTATAGTTGTACAGTAAATTAAATGATGTAGGTTTAAGGACTTCCGATCGAATTTTCGCAATCCATGCTTTCTATAATTCAGGATTGTTAAGTAGATGTATCGAAACCTGTTGGTTTGACAAACGTCTTTCGGTATTTCATCATAACAGTCAAAAGTCGAACAATTAATAATTTCTCTGCTCAAAAATTTTGCATAAAATGTATAGGCGACGAAAGTTGTTAGATGGCAGTTGCTAACGACTATGTCATACAAATGCACATTTCGTTACATATTTAGACAATGCATAATTACGTTTGACGTGTCAAAGGAATTCCACAGGAATCTTGTTTTTCTTCTTTAATTGCAAATCTATTTCTTCATTTTTACGAAAAAGATACAGTTTTAAGTTTAAATTCAGCTTTTAGATATATAGATGACATCCTAATTTTTAATTTTAAAGATTTCTCTGCAGTTAGTAGGGATATTTATCCTGAGGAACTAAAATTAACAAAAAATAACGATAATAATATAAAAGCTATTTTTCTTTATTTAGTTATTGACAGTCATAACGAATTCAATTTAAGCATTTACGACAAAAGAAATGAATTTAAATTTAATGTTAATAGGTTTAACTTTTAGAATTGTAATATCTCTTTTAAGGTCTATAAAACACAATATTACCTCAATTACTAAGGATTAAAAATATTTGTAACAATTCAGACTCAAAGAAAAACAAATTGAACTTTCTAAAAACAATCTTAATTCCAATAAAATTCCCAATTCTCTTTATTTACCTTTATTCCACAGAGTTCTGTAGAAAAAAAAACCTTGCTATATTTGCCTTTGATCTATTGTATTTTACTGTTAATCTCATTTTAGTTAATTGTCTATTTTTTATTTACTGATACTCTTAAAAAAGTTCCTAAGACTTTACGGACAGCAAAAGGTTTCTAAGACTCTTCACTTCTCACTCCTAGTAAAATATTTACCGAAACTCGTGACGTTAACCGTTAACCACCATTACCGAGTTCACGTCGGCACTTTTGAAAGCGTGCTATTACATCTGAATCCATTGTTTGTCCATTTGTAAACTGTTGGGTGAGTTTTGACACCTTTTTCTTCATTTTTGTTTCAAATTATTGTTTTGAAATTGGGTTTCATGTATTTTATTTCAATTAGACAAACTCTTTATTTATTTCAATTAGACATGAACTGTTTATTTTATTTCTTTGTTTTAAACTATTGTTTTTTGTTCGGTGTTCCGGGAAACAGACTCTTTTTAGCATTATTGCTAGAGTTTGTGTTTAGAAAACACCGAAAATAAATTTCTATACGCTCGTTCGGAATTTCCCTTGCTGATGACGCGTCCCGGACGTTAGCGTTATATTCCGTTTTGTTGTTTTGGTTTTTCTTTTATGACGTGGTTTTGATGTTTTCTTCTGTTAATATTTCTCACTTTTCTGTTGTACTGCTGCATTGGCGCATTCACCACATTAGTGAAGTTTTTTTCATATTTAAATCCTTTTTAGAATTTATGTTAACCATATAGTATCCATTTTCTAAAGTTTACTTCATTTGAAAAATTGAAATAGTATTTCTTCGATTAAAATTAATTTCTTGATTAGTTATTGCATTTGTTTCTGTTTTTTTGTGTATATATATATATATATATATAATATAATATAAATCCAAATATAACTAGTATATAATCATACAGAAATAAAGTAAACAAGAATTAAATCCTATATCAAAAAGTCATTATTTGAACAATACATCAATTTTAAATAAAATCTAATAAATTGAAATTACTAAAGATACCATAAACAAAAATCAAGTTTAAACATTATATGTCAACATGTGAAAGAACACTGTTGTTATTAAAGATAATGAAATAGGCAATCCAAGTAAATGGAGTTTTCAACAATTAATATAGCAGCTTGGCTGTGGACAAGCTTTAGCCAGGTTAAATTAATTTTGCTGTACAAACCATCCCTGTTACTATTGTTGTTGAAAACACAAACAGGGTAATTTACCCTAAAATGAAAGAATTTAGAAAGAAAAGTCTTATACTAACCCTATCTATAAAGCATGACTATATAGAAACGACTAAAATTCAGAATAAAATATGTAAATATCATTATATATATATATATATATATATATATATATATATAAATTTAAGAACTTAAGCTCTAGTATAAGAATAACTTTAAGAAGTCTGGATTCAACTGGCTTCTAACGTTTGGGAAATTCTCCGTTTAAGCTCACTGCGATATTGCAACTTCTTTTTTTCTGTAATCATGTAAAACACTCCGAAAGAAAAATTGTTAAAAAATTCTCACTGTTCATATCTGTCTGGCTGACAATAACAGAAACTCCAGGAAGTGCTTAAGCATTTACTGTTCTGTAAAATTTTCTCTCCCAATACTTGTTTGAACAAGATTATTTTTGAATAGAATGCTACAGTCATGCACCTAAGTTTAATTAAGTAACTGTATTTGCAATGCCACTTTTTCCCCAACAATAGCAATGTCCGGAGATGAAGATCCTTGAGTTCAAGAACTCCGCTAACCCACAGCAATGTCATCCAAGGCTTTGTTGGCTCGGTTTCGGGAAGAAGGATTCAGATGGTTAGCACATGCTCAGTCCTATCAAATGCAAATTTTTATTGAAGTTTGAAGTAGAAATGTTGCTTTCTAAAACGAATTAAGAACACCGCTTCAGCTTTTATATCACACTTTTTCTCTCTAAGAGTTAATAAGCATGCCGAGTGTTATCCTTTGTCCAATGACTAATTATCAACGTGTAACGAATTCCCAATTTAGGGAAAGTTATATTAACTATATTAGGAAGAAATACAGTTCCGAAAAACTTTTTAAAAAATTATTAGTTTTATTTATATCGCACAAATTTACAGACACTACTACAATAAGCTTAAGCATAACTATTTGATAAGAGAAAAAAGTTACAGAAATATTTGAAAGGCATTAATCTCATAATATTTCACTTAAGATTCAGGAAAAAAACTATTAATATTTAACAACAGTTTTAATATTTTTTTTAAAATTACAATGAATAAAAAATTATCCTTATAAAATGAACGATGTTCTGATATTATTTCTAGCAAGACTGAAAATAACTAAGGAAATATTATAAGGAATACAAAAGAAAGTCTTAATTGTTTACTCTAATGGATACCACTGTATAACTTCTGTGCCCTTCAATTTTTCGAGGAATTTTGCATTGAGCCTTTCGTTCTGTTCTGCCGAAAAATGGTTTTTCCAATCTCCAACAATTCCTTTCCGCACAAAATTTGGTTCTGGAAGATCTTCTGGTGGCTTTAATGCTTTTGTAAAATCAGCCACATATTGAAGTCCAGCATACGTTCTACCAGTATGTGCTTCCCCTTCCTCAATATCCCAGACATCGGATAAGTGTTTCTTCATATACTGGAATCCGCTGAAATGTATGATGTTATTTAGGACATTATTATCTTTCTCTATAGCATCTATGTATTCCTGGCCCAGGAACTTCGAAAGCTTCAATATGACGTCTTTTATATCCTTCTTCATGTTTTCATAGGTGGTGTGAAACGCATTCGGATCATTTCGGTGCGGATACCAATCCAGCAAGTGGTCGAAGTAATCGTTGTATTCCAACTCGCCCATCATGAAAAGTTCAAAGAAGTCATCGAACTCTCCATCCCAGTACCCAAAACCTGGTTCATTCCTAGCATGGTAATAAAAAGAAACACAGCAGTCTTTAGGGTTTCTAGCCACAAAAACGTACTTGGCGTCTGGGGAATATGGCATATGAGAATAAGGCAAGTGAGTTTTGAATGCTCCTGGTCTTGGCATTTTGTCGATGCCTTCCTGCCCAAGCATATCTATGAAGGGTGTACATTGTAAGAAATCTGATGGATGATCCAACTCTTTGCCCTTACGAAAAATATACATGGCCACATTCTGCATCCATGTGGTACCGCATTTAGGGTACGTGTCGATGAACACATCTCCAGGTTTTGGTTTGTACTCCATTGCCTCGCGGAAGGATTTTGGAGAAAACATTTCTGGATACATTATGCCATTCATCTTTGCATATCTTGGTCTCCTCTTTACATTTGCCATGATGAGAGTTGCCTCGTTAGATAGTCTGTAATCAAATAAAACATTATCAGTAAATTTTAGAAAACATTCTCACTAAAGAAATTACCAAATTTCACGGCAATTTAATATTTTATTTTTCGCTCAAATATCCGCTTGCCATGACTCATTTATTTATTGAGACAGAATACTGTGTAATAAAATTTTACTAAATTAAATCTGATGAACTGATACATCATATGAGGTTGTTCAACTATTTCGATACTGAATATTCCCAAACGTTCGTTCAACGAAAGAACGACTGGCACCCGAAGTGCCCAAACATTCATTCGAAATTGCCACCCCCTTTCTTTAAGTGTAATTGATTGACTACATGAGGCGCGTGCTTTGTTCATTATACTCAAAGACAGATTAGGGGGTCTATTTTGGTACCCCCGGTTGGGTTGGGAGACGTCACTTTTCCCGTTATTAACGTGCGGAAAAAGTGACGTCTCCCAACCCAACCGGGGGTACCACAATAGACCCGTAAGTTAATAATACGGTGGAAGCTGCTGAGTAAGGAGGAGCGAAAAGCTTTAAAATTGCCCTATCAAATAGCACTATGTGAAAAAAGTTGTCTATTGACTATTACACCATTTGTGAATTTTTTCAGAATTTTTGCATTTCATCTTCATTCCCCGCAAGTGCCTCAAAATTTTACTTTTTATACAAATTTCTAGATATTTTATCAGTATAGCGAAAAAATCAAAAGTTGTCCGATCAAATAGCACTAGGTGGCAAAAGTTGTCTATCGACTAGCATATTATTGCTGAATTTTTTCAGAATTTTTGCATTTCATCTTTATTACCCGCAAGAGACTCAAAATTTTACTTTTTTACAATTTTTCAGATATTTTATCAGTTTTGGTGGCAATTATTTCTAATTACATTGTTTTTGATAAATCCTTTTAAGTGTGAAATTCCCCAAGAGATGTAAGTATGGGTGCCATAAAATTGGAAAGTTTTGACGGAAACCGTAGCACGTGACAATTCGACTTTATAGTTTGAGTGTGCTTCGTCAGCAGCTGATGTTCGCTGTGTTCACTCCATTAGAGATTTCATTTTTTGTGTGTTAGAAATTGGAATCATGGCTCAGACTAAAAATCAGGATAAGTGTACCACTATTAGCAGTCAGAAAAGAGCTCAGCTGCATTGTTTTATCAACACGTGGTTTCAGTACTATAGTTGGATTAGGATACAAAAGGAGAAATCAGGTATTTACAAACCACAAGTGATAGAAATTTATGAAGATATCTCTATGAAGAAATTTGATATGAAGTTTCAATTCCGATTCTTCATCATATAAGAATAATTACTTTGATAAAAAGAGAACAAGAAAAACTATTAAAGCTAATTAAATCTTAACCCGGCCGAAAGGATTTCCAAAATAATATTCAAGCCTTCCGAGGAGAAACAAAAATAATTCTTGACGTCGCTTGCATGCAGATACATGGACTTTAAATTGTGGCGGTATGAGAAATCATGGAAAGTGCCACTACAAGAACAACAATTTGTAACTGACCAGAGATCTGACCGGGCAATGACTATTGGTATTGCTGCTCTACAACCGCTCATCAGCTTCAAAAAACTGCTGCAAGGAAGGCGAATGACCAAGCTTTAGAAAAAAGCACGCTTCGGTAAATTTCAGCTGCACGGGTTGAAATCATCTGAAATCTTAGGAGAGGAAAATGTTAAAGTTTGTAACAACAATGACGTTGTCGTTGACAAAAATACTCATTCATGTTCCAATGCCCAAATAAGGCTAAAGCTCGCAACATTTGCAAGAACATGCAACAGATACGCAATTGCGGATCGACCAGATATTGCTCTTGCACCAGCGGCACTTCATGATCTCAGCCACTGCTCACCGAGCCTTGCTAATAAAAACCCTGGAAGATTGTCACAGGCCAGATTGCTCACAATTGTCAACTGATTGTTTCGACTTTTCCTAAGCATAAGAGAGCCATCTGAAAAATTTAAGGCGATTGCTAGGTTCATAATAGAAGTTTATGCACCTATGTGGTTTTATATTATGTGTAATCCGAGAATCTTGGAAAGTCCCGTTCACAGAACTATAAGTTTCCCACGATACCTAAGCAATGATCTTAAAAAAATGTGATGCAACCATTCAGTGAAATGGTTTTTTCGAATAGCCAGAAAACATACTTATTGCAATGATTACCGATAAAAGATCACATATTAGGAAGCTAGATATGCTTAAAATTCTTTCTGCACGGGCAAGAAAATCACAACAATCATCTGTCCGTAAATTTGAAATATCAAAAATTAATTTCGGTGTTTGAATATTATGTTGACCTTATGAACTCGCAACAATGTGAAGTAACTGCGTGCTTGCTAAAAGAGAAAGTTTGCCCCTTCTTGCACTTATTTGTGACTTTCCTTGTCACACCCAGGCAGTGGAAAGGTGTGTGAAAGCATTTACTGAGGCTCCTAGTAAAGTATGTGGAAGTTCTGCCCGAGATGGCTAAGTAAGAGCAAGAATTGCATATAGGAAAAGCAAGCTTTCGAGACTAAAGGCAGATTATAATACTGGTATAATTTATAAGTAGATGCAAGTAATGCATAAAGGTAGGGTGATCAGGATGGGCCCGGGTGGAACTCGATATGCAGCCACTTCCACGTGGTGGCTTCTTGGTGGTTTCCAGAAGCCAGCAAAGAGTTGCATATACTTAAAATAGTTATAAAAAAGCTTAATATTTTATGGCATAATTAATAGTTTATAATTAAAGAGAATTATTTATTTTCGGTAGATAGGTCGGCGAGTAACGAATGCATTTAGAAATAATTGCCACCAAAATTATAATAAAATATACGATTTTTTTGTAAAAAGTAAGATATTGGGGCTCTTGCGAGAGATGAAGATGAAAAATTTTGAAAAAATTCAGCAGTGATATGTTAGTCAATAGACAACTTCCGCTACCTAGTGCTATTTGATAGGACAACCTTTGATTTTTTTCGTTCCACCCTACTACAGAGGGTATTCTTCCGCCCAGTGAAATAGTCCTGCAATTATCCTAATGTATTTTAAAAGTAATTGACATATTTGAAGAGGAATTTTCTTTCAAAACCACACAATAACCCTTATTCTCTGCAATAAAAATCTGTTTTCAATACGCATGTTATTTAATTTCATAAAACTTTTTCCCCCGCCTTCTGTTTAAAATTACGCGAAACCAAATTGACCTTGGTGTATTTGGGGAAATAGAATTTTTTTCTGCATCTCAGAGCTTTACATTGGCGATTTATCTCTCTTGGTGATGCCGCGATTATGATTATTCAGAACACATGAGTGGATTTATTGCTTTTGATTCATTCCTCCATTTTTTTTTATCATTTTTTATGGTAGGGACTTCTAAAATATCACTGCTTTTGAAATTATTTATTGATCTGATCTTTTTTTCAGTATTGGCATTATTTTTTGTACATATGGACTGTATACAGAAAAATACAACTCAAAAATACGGAAAGTGAAATACGAAAGCGATGCAAATTAACTCAAAGAAATCAAATGAAAATAAAAATTTATCATAATAAAAAGAGTACAAATGATACAAAACAGTGGCGAATTCAGGATTTGGGTCATGGGGGGGGGGGCTGAGGTCATAAAAATTTTGTATCGTCGTGACAAATTTCTAAAGCCTCGTGGCCCAAAACACTTTAGCTTTATAGACTTTACTCGCCTGACAATAAAAATCATAAAGGACACTACATTACTTTCGATAATTTAATAAAAACGGAATGAAATAGTTAGAAAAACAGTGTTTTCGACCGCGTGAACGTACAAGTAGGAGTGGAATGACTACAAAAGTGGGGATATTTTCGAATCTGTCAAGCCAGGAAGAAATATTGTCACGTTTTTTATTTATTTATTCATTTATTTTTTGAAATAAAGGGAGATTAAGAACAAACAGTTATAATAATTTTAAATAAAAATAAAAATTTCTGGTTTAGCTCTGGGGAGGCTGCAGCCCGATACCCCCCACCCCCCGGATTTGCCACTCAGACGAATCATTAAAAAAAGAGGAAAAGGAAATCAAAAGGTTGCGTTATTGGTATTTCTACAATATTAAATCATTTCCCAAACGTTAAAAAAATGCTAAAACAAATTTCATTTAATCATAGCTTCTGTGTGTATTAAATTGTTATTCTGTGTAATTATTATGTTAAATTATTATTCTGTGTAATTATTATGTTAAATTATTATTCTGTGTAATTATGTTAAATTATTATTCTGTGTAATTATTGTTAAATTATTATTCTGTGTAATTATTGTTAAATTATTATTCTGTGTAATTATTATGTTAAATTATTATTCTGTGTAATTATTATGTTAAATTATTATTCTGTGTATTAAATTCTGTCTATCAACTCTTAGACTCCGACCCAGGAAAGCGAATCTTTTTCCATGCTAATCAATCTTTCATATTTTTAATGTATAGGCATATTGATGTGTATCTGTATTGTTGTGAGTGGTAAATATATATATAATGCTGCCAAGCACGTAATTTTTTTAAATTTTATATGTTTGGCTTAATCTGTTTTCAATATAAAAACTATATGGTAAATTCTAGATTTAACAGATTACTTTGTGAGAAAGTGTGTCCGAAAAACATTTGTATACAATGAAAAGTATTAGAAGTGTGCTAAGAAAAATATTTAAAATAGAATAGGAAACTCACATTTGTGTTGTATAATATAAAACATTCAATGTACATACCTTAACTTCTCAAACTCCGTATTAGAAGAGTGAAGAAAAAAAACAGATTTACTAAATATATAATTTAAAATTTGAGTTGCAGTTCTATATTTATTGTCATTTAATTTAATTATGCAATACGCACAGATTAATTTCTAGCATTATTCAATGTAAATATTCTATCTTTTTTTATTAAATTTCCTTTTAATTATTGAAAAATTTATGCATCCTTCATCTCAAGATAACAACATGAAAGAATGGTTGATGCAGTATTTTTTATTTATTTTTTTTTGCATAAAATCTTCTGCCATATACAATTTTAAATACTGTGTCACGTTTCTGCAATTGTTATTTTTCAGGCTTCTTTTAATTAAAAATGCAGAATTTATGTAGTTAAATACAACGTAATGGAAAAAAGAGAATCGATCTACACAACTTTCTCTTTTTGTTTTGAGAGCGAAACGATCACAACGCACACAAAGTGAAAAAAAAATCTTCATCTGGTTGTTGGCGAAGTATAATAGAAAGCAACCCGAAGACGCATAGAAACATGAACTACGTCATTCACCGGTGCAGCGCCGGAAGTATAGGGTATTCTGTATTATCATCTTAAACCGTGTTTGAGTATAGAGTGGTTCACCCAGATGGGTTTGGGGGAAAGGGAGGTTTTCTAAGAAGTTTCATCTCAGTCGAACCCATTTCCTTGTTGTCAGTTTCTCTGATAGCCATAAGCTTAGCAGAGTTCTCTTTTGTAAATTGTTACGAATCTGAAATACTGTTTACCCGCTATGCTAGTCTTATAGCAGGAAAAAAAAGTTTTACCGAGGTTTTTACAGGAGGCCAAGCTAATGAACTCCTACCTTGGCGACAAAATGAAGGCACGCGAATATACGAGAATTATGTCCCTATCTATACTAGGAATGGATTTTTGTAGAACCAATCGAGATAATTCTATATGACGTAACATTCTGTCGGAAAAGGTATAAAAATCGAGCTACTCAAACGAGGAATCAGTCTCTTTGGAGCTTTGATAACAGTGCGAGCTGGTGAGCGTTATTGGAAGTGTTATTACTGATTTTTATTAGCGATCTGCTGTCTGCTTATGTTGTTAATTTTTACAACTGCTGTTTAGTTTTGCTACCTGTGATTCGTGTTTGCTGATATATTCTTTGAATAAAGCATCCCTTTTTTACTATCCTGTTTCTTGGACTACATTCACGTACACCCAGCGGACGATTTTTGTAACAATATCAGGCCATTAAGAATGTAAGCTGTCATTGCAGGTTTTTTGGGGGGAGGGGATTTTTCTAGGAATAACCGTAGAAGTTGGTTTTAAATACTGTTTTTTTAAGACTTTTATTTAACTTGACTTGCTGAAAGTTTGCAAAGTTGGAAATTCACGATGGATTTTTCACTCAATTCTTGAAGTGCCAGAGTTTTTCAAATTTTGTATACTTATGTATTCTCGATGGAAATTTTAATATTTTGAGAACATAATTGTCAGATAATCGATTAAGTTAACAAATTTTGCTTCCATACTAGTGGCGTCACTCGGTAGTGAATTTGTGAAAATTGATCTTTCGTGCTGTCCAGCCTTCTGGAAACTGCTTAAGCAAGCCTTCTCGAAATTTTCATAGAAAATAAACAAAATATTTAAAAGATTAGCTGGTAAGACGTAACTCCGTTAGTGCAATGCGGAGGATGGTGTGCTCCCTCTCAATGTATGAGCAGAACGTTCCATAACCCTTTCGCTACAGCCCTGTTAGCCCAAGATATTCTACGATATCTCCTCGGTGTTGCTACGATGTTCTGAATGCCGCACAACATCGTAGAGATATCGTATGAATATTGTAGAGCAGTAATTCCCAACCTATTGATGGCGTATTAGTGGGCCGCGGTACGCTAGTCGATAGTGGATGTCAAAAGAGCTTCAAGAATCGTCACTATATAGTTTTTCGCTTTATGAAAACGATATCCCTTGAGGGATGGCGAGCCCGTGGCTTTGTGGTGCTGTCAGATGTCCTCTATTTTCACCACAGGCCCATGTTGGTCAATCAATCAATTTATCAACAATATATTTTAAATCCTTTTAGAGTAATCTTTACTAATTACTGACATATACGTGTTTATAATATATTTATAAATGTAATATATGTTTGTATTTTTTTACTTGTATATTTAGTTAGTGGACCACAAAATAATTTTTACACAACAGGTGGTCCGCACACTCAAAAAGGTTGGGAACCGCTGTTGTAGAGCATATTGTGCTAATATGGTAGGGTTTCCTGGAAAAAACGTCCACCACAGCCCAAGATGTTTCAGGATTCAATAGGAATAAAGTTTGCATCTGTCACATATACGTGACGTCGAGTTCTAGTAAGAAACGGCTGTGTCACATATATGTGACGGTTGGTAGCGAAAGGGTTAAACCAGAGAGTTAGGAGATCGCAACGCATACTATTTTATGGAGGGTCGTTTTTTTTACGCTTTTGTTTGACTTAATTTTTTTTCTT